>CAUYLG010051922.1:0-15084 GCA_963573385.1 Cacajao melanocephalus | reverse complement strand
GTGGTCTTTGTGGTTGTTAACTTTCAGATGGGGTTTCTGAGTGGATGTACTTTTTGTTGCTGATAAAGTTATTTCTTTCTGTTTCTTAGTTTTTCTTCTATCAGTCAGGCTCCCCTGCTGTCGGACTGCTTGAGGTCCCCTCCAGACCCTGCTTTCCTGGGGATCACCTGCAGTGGCTGCAGAACAGTAAGGGTTGCTGCCAGTTTCCTCTTCTGTTATCTTTGTCCCAGAAGGATACCTGCCAGATGTCAGCCTGAGCTCTCCTTTATGAGGTGTCTCTTTGGATATACTGTGGCCAAAAAGCTGCTTGAGGAGACAGTCTGTCCCTTATAGGAGCTCAAGTGCTGACCCGTGAGCTCCGTTGTTCTGTTCAGAGCTGCTCGGCAGGTATGTTTAAGTCTGCTGCAGCAGAACTCATAACCACCTTTTTTTCCCCAGTTGCTCTGTCCTGGGAAGGTGGGGTTTTATTTATAAGTTCCTATCATTCTGCTGCCTTTTTTTCAGAGTTGCTCTGCCCAGCAAGAAGGTAGCCTAGTCACAGTCTGCCAGCAGAGATGTTGCTGAGCTGCTGTGGGCTCTGCCCAGCTGCTGTGTGAACTTCCTTGCAGTTTTGTTTATAGGGGTATAGTTAGAACTGCCTTGGTAATGGTGGTCTGCCTCAATAATGGTGGACTGTCTCTATAATGGCAGACTGCCTTGATAAAGGCAGATTGCCTCGATAATGGCAGACTGCCTCGGCAATGGCAGACTGCCTCGGTAATGGCGGACTGCCTTGGTAGTGGTGGACTGCCTCAGTAATGGTGGACGCCCTTCCTCCCACAGAGCTGGACTGTCCCGGGTCCACCTGTGCTTGCTGTGAAACTCTCAATCCAGAGTGTTTCAGATTGCTGGTCTTTGTGGGGGTGGGACCCGCTAAGCCAGATCACCGGGCTCCCTGTTTCAGCCCTCTTTCTTTCAGTTGAACAGGCGACTCTCTCCAAGGCATTCCAGTTGCCAGTTGCAAGGGTACTTGATTTGTGTGAGTTTTTGTGCAGAGACCTGCTGCACTGGCTGAAACAGCTGCACTGGAGACTCATGGCACTTTTCCACTCTGGAATCTCCTGGTCTGTGGGCAGTAAAAATTCATTTGGAAATGCACTGATCACTCACCCTCTGCATTTTCTCTGGGAACTGCAATCCAGAGCTGTTCCTATTTGGCCATCTCGGATCAGTCTATTCAATGATTCTTCTTTAACAATGTTGCTGTTTTCTTCTCTTTCTGTTTCTTCTACCATCACCTTAGTTCTCTTTCTCCAGATGTTGACAAGAAAACTCCAACTTGAACATCTTCATCTCTTACAGAATAAAATCAGTGAGCCTGGCATTCTAGATCCTATTAATCAGGCTTTCTCATTTCTTCAGTCCAACCTTCCACGGCTTCTTGTTTAAGTTCCCAATGCTAACTGTCCAAACCATCTCCCTAACCATTCACCAATCATACTGATTGCTTTTTTTTTCACTTCCAAGATTTGTTCCCTGCTGTCCATTTCCATGGAATACCCTATTGTGCATTCTCAGCTCTGCATCTCAAAATCTCATCTATTCTTCAAGGCCCAACTCGAACATAACCAGCCAGGAAACCTTCCTTGATATCCCTGCTGGAAGTGCCATCTTGCTTACATGGGGAACGTGGTGAACACTCTGAAATCAGACAGACCTGGGTCTGAATTCTGCCTTGCCATGACCAGCTGTGGGACTTTAAGCCTTAGTTTCCACACCTCTAATATAAGGGTTATACTACCTATGTAGGATTCTAAGAGGTGGTGGTCACAGAATTTCTAACAGTGCTTAGCATATAGATGAAACCCAACAAATGATCACTTCATTAATTTCTTCCAAACTCTGTTTATTGTGTCTTCTTTTTTGCCTCTACATTGGTATGTATCTGTGGGTCTTTAGTTTATGGTTGTTTTGGAGAGGCATTCAAATTCTGGTTCTGTTGCTTGTGAGCTCTGTGATCTGAGGCAGGTCACTTTACCTCTCTGTGCTTCAGGTTTCTGACATGTATAACTGGGATTGTAAGTGTACCAACCTCAGAGCATTGTTAAATGAGCTGATACATGAGTTTGGCAAACTTATTTTCCTGTAAAGACCAGACAGTGAATATTTTAGGCCCATGGGCCATATAATATCTGTCACAACTACTCAACTCTGCTGTTGTAACGTACAAGCAGCCATAGACAATACCTAGCAAATGAGCATGACTATGTTCCAATAAAACTTTGTTCACAAAATGGGTGATGGGTAGTAGTTGCCCCTGAATTAATATATAAAATGCTCAGAACAGAGCCTGGCAATTATTAAGCACTCAGTTACTATTAGTGGCTATTATGTGTAATGAGTCATATTTTCTTTATTGGACTGTAAGAATCATGAGAGCAAGATTTATGGTTGATCCAATTTAATCTTTGTGATTATCAGAATAATTTCTCCTCTCCACCCACAAAGAGATCCAAGTCCTAATTTCTGAACCTGTGAATATGCTAGCACACATGGCAAAGAGGAATTAAGGTTGCAGATAAAATTAATGCTGCTACTCAGTGGATCTTAAAACAGGGAGGTTATCTTGGGTTGAATGGGCGAGCAATGTGTAATCACAGTCTTTGAATATGGAAGAGGGAAGCAGAAAAACACCAGAGAGATGGTAGAGTGAGAATAACTTTGCTGTTGCTGGCATTGAAGAGGGAGGAAGGGGCCGTGATCCAAGGAGCGCAGGCAGCCTCTATAAGCAGGAAAAAGCAAGGAAATGGTGTCTCCCTTGCATCCTTCAGACAGGAATGCACCTTGCTGGCCATTTGACCTTAGCTCTGGGATACCTATCTTAGCCCTGGGAGACCTCTGTTAGACTTTTTAAAAGGATTATAATATGAAATATCTGCATTTTTTTAAGTCATTACATTTATGATGAATTTGTTGCAGCAGGAAAAAAAATGAATGCTATTTTCCACTGGCCTAGTGCAGAAACCACAAACTAATCATTGATGGAATGGATATGTTTCTTATTTCTATTTCATGTCTGTGTTAGGAAATAATCTGACAACATATGCTCCTATTACAAACATCGATGTGCTTGTAAGGCTTTTATCATCAGCTATTTATCTTCATACAATTGCTGACCTGTCAATAATTATTGACTCCTTCAATGCGTCCAGACAGCTCTGCAGACGCAGTGTCTGCTTTTGGATGTTCCTTTCCTTTTCTCTTTCCTCAGTTTTTAGTTCATGAATTATTTGCACCAGCCTCTTCCCAGGACACCATTTGAAATGTTCTTATGTAATACTTCATCTTCTCTCAGATCCAGTGACTTACAAGAAAATGGCTTTTCCCTCTCCCTTCTATTTCTACTCTGAGTTTTAACTCTGTGAAATAGTTTCTTGGTTTTTGAAGTTGCCTTTTATATTGCAAATCTGTTTGTCTCTGCTCTTCCCTGTTGCTGAAAGGGAGTGTTTAAAAGTTTTCTGGACTTCTTTTCCCGCCTAGCAGAAAATCATTAGCATTATCACTGTGTATTTTTATAGAGTGTCTGTAAAAATGTTTCTTAATTTTGCTTTGGCTTAAGAAAGACACATGTTCGCCATGAGACAGAGTCTGGCCTTCCTTGCAGCTCCCTGGATGTTAGTGGTTCCTCTTGTTTCCCACTGAACTGGCTTTTATAGCAGCAGAAGACAGGTTGGAACAACATCTTCTTTGTGGTAACTGGAGTGTAGATGAAAGGGTGTATACTCTCAGGACTGCTCTGTCAGTCTTTCCATGAATACTTACTTAGCTTCACTGGTAGGCACTGTGAGAGGTTATGAAGACAAAAAAGTTACTCTACCTGCCTTCAAAATGCCCCAATGTTAGTGAGAAATAGATGTGTATGTAACAGGCCATAATATAGCTTAAGTTTCTCCTCTTGTGCTCATGGCAGGTAGCTATACCACATTCTCCAGCCTCCCTGGAAGGTAGGAGTGACCACATGGCTGAATTCTAGCCAGGAAATTTGAGTTGTCAACCTAAACAACAAGTAGAGATAGGCTCTCTAAAAGAAAATATGTGTATTTGGGAATAGGGCGTTGCAATGGTAATGCTATAGTAGACTATGTGCATATTCAGGGAGGTAAAGGAAGACAGAGGTTTTTTTAGGAAAAAATAAGGAGAATTATATAACTGTTTTGAAATAATTATCCTTGGCTACAAAGCTCAGTAACAAGGGTGATGTCCAATGTTGGACAGGCAGTTGCTGGGCAGATATCATTCTATAAGTATTTTTTGTGTAAGGTTGCAATGCTCTTTATGCAAGGTTCTGTGTTTTTGTAGAGACTTTTTTGTTATCAGGCCTGATACATACAAGTGAGAACTCTCTCTGCATGGTCTTCCCCAGCTCTGTTTGTCAAGATTTTCTTAACATTAGTGACTCCATTTTGATTCTGAACATTTTCACAGAGTAAACACAGAGGGGGCCCCTTCAGGCCTAGGCATGACACCCCCTCTCATGCTCTCCCATTTTTTTTTTTCTCCTTCAGATTGGGCAAATGGACATGGTCCCTAGGGTGGCTGAGGCAGCGGTGTGCTAAAGTGATATGTGTGGCCAGGCTGTGTGGAGGAAATCAGTTGGTTCTACTGATTCATTCACCTGTTCTGAACTGTCATGTGGGCAAGAAATAAATACAGGCTGTGTTGAGGTGTTATTACCTTTAGTGTATTTATCTGAATAGTTAGCACCACTTTAGCAAATATGTGAGACAATTTGGGATAGGCATAAACGGCATTTACAAATTTTAATAGTTTATTTTTGTTTCAATGCTTAATAAGAAAATAAAATGAGCAAAACAAAACCATGACTTCATGCATGCATGTAGGGCTTGGCTAAAGTAGGTATTTAAGTTCAAAAGGTTATAGCTTGAAAAAAAAAAGAAGGTAAATTATGGTACTAGGAGTATGGTCATAAACTGATGGTGATGTGGGGATCAAGGGGTGGGCATAATGGTCTGTGTCTACAATTTGGGGGATTCATACCCGATTGTTTCTTCAGTTCTGTGACCTAATACATCTGGGCCCTTTCAGAGGCTCAGGTACTGCATAGTTCTTAACATTTCGTTCCTTTGCAATGACTTCTATTTACAAATAAGAATGAAACATAGCAGAAGCAAACCCCTTCCTTGTTATTTTTTTCTCCTGCTAGGGTGCTGCAGGGGTGGAACTTCTTGATTCCCAGCTTGGTTTCTTTCCCCTTCTCTTTCTGGACCCCATGTGCAGCTTTGAGTTATATTCTCTTACTGTTACCATTGTAGGACTTTATCATTGTTAGTTTGGGCAAGGCCTGCATGCTTTGTTTTATTTTTCCTTTTCATGCCTACACTCTTCTCTTCCCTCCTCTATAGGCACTGACTGAAATGGATTTATATATGTCTTTAAATTTATACGTATCCCTCAAAATATTTAATATTGTTTGTTTTGCATGCATTTTGATTTACCTAACTGGTATGGTGCCATAAATTCTGTTGTAGTTATTACTTTTTTCTTTAATGCTGTTTATTTATTTATTATAAAATCTTTTCTGGTGCTGACTGCACATCTAATTTGTTGCTTCTTTCTGCAGTGTAGCATTCCATAGGATTTTCTTTCTATATTTTTCTTATCTATCTCTGTAAATAATGGACTTTGCAAAATTGTGTGTGCTTTTGTTTTATGATACAGGACAAGATAGAGCCTGGTCTGTGTCTTAAAGAGAAGCCCAGCTCTTACTGAGAAATATTTTATGTTTCTCTATATAAAATGAGACATGAGATAATTTATAATATGAGATTAATAGCTATTGCTATTGGATTATTTATATATAATCCTATATATATATATAGAATATATATAGAGAGAATTATATTACATATATAATCCAATATATAAAAAATATATATAATCCAGTAGCAATAGCATGTGATGAAGATTACATCTGAATTATAGAACCATGAAACTAAAAATGGCACTAAAGATAATGTGCAGGATTTAAAAAAAATTCCAAGGTGGATTAAGCAAGTGTTTGAGCATCATTTTGAAAAGTATAATTTAATCTGTTTCCAAACAGCATGAATGAAATAGCGTGCCCATTTAAATGTGATACATATCAAAGATTAACATGCAGTTTTCAAACTGATGTTTCTACAGGAGTTGGGCAGATAACACCCAGGGGAATGGTTGGCGTGTGACCCTAGGGAAGGGTGATAGGGACTGAGGCAAATCTTTGGGTAGTCACCCAGTTGGTTTAGAGGAGCAGCCACTGTTTGGTCCTGGCCAATGCCTGCCAAGTGGGAGTGTGAGTCCAGGGTGGTCAGATCTTTTGATTTTTCAACACTCTGTCAGCCAAACAGACAAACAAAACAAAACAAAACACCCAAACACCAAAAAAAACCCCTGCAAAACAGACTGTGTTTGTGGAACAGATACAGCCTATGGGACACCTGTGTGTGCCCTGAGCTGGGGAGGGAATTTCTACTTGAGACTAAACTAGGACCCCTAAGGAATTCAGGACATGGGTTTGTTGCCTGGTTAATGTGGGTGTTCTCAGGAGGACCAAGAATTCCTGTGCCAGGAGGTTTTGTGTGTTTGCATGCAGATGTGGCCTTCTCAGAGTGAAGAGGGCAGCATCATGGCCCTGGTGAGGCTGTTCATGGCTGTCACAGCCTTCTAATCAGAAGGCTGAGCCTCCACAATATCTGGTCACTTTTCTGCAGTCAGGTTTTTTTGTTGTCCGATTGGACATGGGAATAGTAAAATCTTGTGCCATTGCCTGCTGGGTGCTGATGAAGTGCCCAGGAATACAGACTTCATGGGTATCTGAGGTGTGCTCCCTCTGGAGTCTCTGTGGCACCACTGGTCTCTCTGCACCTGTATCAGGGTAAACACTCTCCTGTGGTTAATTCTGCTCAGTAGTGTCCTCTGGAGCTCTGAGTTGTACCAGGGGTGATCCCCAGGCACTCAGGTACTCCCCAGGTCTTTGTGGAAACTCCACAGAAAACAAATCCACCTCGAGCAAGGCCCTGCTTCTCCCTATCTTCCCTTATTTATTGTACAGTGGAAATTCCAGCCTGTCCTAATTGGGGTTCTTTCTAAAGCAGATCCTGAGACAAGTATTTGAGTGTAGGTGGTTTATTTGGGAGTTAATATCAGAAGTCACTAGTGAAGCAGTAGGGAAGATGAGACAGGGAAGGTGTTGGGAAAAATAGCAAAGGAGAAAGGACTGACAGAGTGACTACATAAATTGGTTATGAGTAACACATAAACAAGGAACAACAAACTGCAGAAGGCCACAGGAGGCCTCTGAGGAGGAAGGCCTCTCCATGCCTCATGTTCCAGTGCAGGGTGACCTCGGCTCCATTACCATAAACATTGTGCTCAAGGATGTAAAACCCCTTCGTAGCACTATGACATAGCCAGACTTGTAGGCTCCTTGTAAGGCCCGTGTTCTATCAGCTGTACATAGATAATAAGCTGAAGATAACCACATGTTCTTGTTTTGTGAAACTCCCAAACTGCCACTGTTATCAATACTTAGAATGACATACCAGTTCCGGCCACTGATTCACTTCTGGCTCACAGATTCACTCCACTATTACCCCACCCCTACCCTGTAGATCAAAGTGATTGTAATCAATAAATAGTGTGGATGATCAGAGCTTGGGGCCTTCACTGTTTCCTCCAGAGTAATAAAGTGATGGCCCCCTGGTCCCACTCTTTGCACTCTTAATCTGCCCTTTTCTCATTCCTTTGTAGCCACTGAACTTGGGGCTGGTTCCCTACATTCTGGTGCCCAACATGGGGCTCATGGATCCCTACATTCTGGTGTACCAACGTGTGGGGCTCATGGATTCCCTACAGGAAGGGATATGAGGCCTCAGAGTATGTTAATGAGTGGGCATTCTTGTGCAACAAGGCTCAGTCCCAGGGACTCTGCAGAACCTCAGAGAGAGCATGGTGGCAGAGAATAGGAAGGCTGGGCCATTTGTCCTCCAACTCTACCTTCTTTTGGTTGAGGGTTGTTCTGGGGAGGGGTGGTAGTGACATTAGACCCTTCACTCTTCTGAGTTGTGGCTGCTTGCACTGGAGCCAGCTCCTGTGTGTGCTTGCAGTGGTGAGCTGTCTGCATGCTGGAAACTCCTGTAGCTACAGGTGAGCTCAGGTGGGCCAGAGAGATGCAGGTTAAAGCACAAACATCTATCTGTCTTCTCTATAGCCTGTGTCTGAGAGTCACAAGGGATCGATAAAACATGATAATCTGGGAACAAATGATAGCTGGAACTATGATTTGCTACATGTGATATGATTCTGCCTCCCCTGTAGGTTTTCACCTTTGACTTTTGGTTTTCTCTTAACTCCTCTGTGCTCCCCATGGATGACCCTGGCCTCCCTGGGGCATTCATATGGAGGTTTGCATTCATGTCTATGGGCCTCCAGGGGGCACAAGACTACCCTGATTATTTGGCCAAGACCAAAGGAGGAATTCTTATAAATTATATCCTATAAAGCTCATTTGTAGAGGAGAAATATCGACACAGATAAAACTTGGCATATGCAGTGAAAACACCTACCATTAACCATTCAAGAGTTGCCTCCAGCTGCCATAACATGAAGGAGTTTTTTTTTTCTATTTTTTTTGTTGTTGTTGTTGAGATGGGGTCTCATTATGTTGCCCAGGCTGGGGTATAAACCCTCTGTAAATTCAGAGATTATTTGACTCTGTGCTGGATCTGAAGACAGACATCCTTCAGCAAAAGGCAGAAATGAAACCATCAAAGATATTAATATAGTTTATATAGAAATGGCCAAAATTCCGGCATGTGTTTGGGATACTTTCCTATGGAATACTTACTTATGCTCTGGATCTTACAGATGGAATCTTTTGCTTTAGCGACAGGCTTGAGCCAGTGGGAGATGGAAAGCAAAGGTCAATTGTGTGGAAAAGCCAAGAGTGCTGATTTGACATTACAGGCTGGAGAAGTCAGTCCAGTGTTTTGGCTGGGGAAGGTGGTAAACTTCTAAACATAAGGTTTCACATTGACACAGTCATTTTAGAATCAGAAGTCTCCAGGGTTAGGGATTATGGCCTCTTGGGTTTAGATTGCAAAGTGTCGGGGTTGGTGGGTAGAGTCTCCTAGAGGTGGGGTGCCCCCATTCCACAGGGTGCCCAGGGATCCTGCCTAGAGTAAACACACTTACAATGACAACTATTTCTATTAATTGAGTGGCTATTTATGTATTATTCAACAGTGAGTTACTGAGTCCTTTTGAAATGTCAGACACTGTGCTAAATGTTGGGAATTCATTAGGGAATAAGACAGATGCAGGCTGTGTCTGGTGACTTGCACCTGTAATCCCAGCACTTTGGGAGGCCAAGGCAGGTGGATCACCTGAGGTCAGGAGTTCACCTGGACAACATGGTGAAATCCAGTCTCTACTAAAGATACAAAAATTAGCTGGGTGTGGTGGTGGACGCCTGTATTCCCAGCCACTCAGGAGGTTGCAGTATGAGAATTGCTTGAACAGGGGAGACAGAGGTTGCAGTGAGCTAAGATCATGCCACTGCACAGTGGCATGGTGACAGAGCCTGGGTGACAGAGTGAGACTCTGTCTCAAAAAAAAAAAAAAAAAGGCAGCTGCATGACCTGCCATCCTGGAGGTTACCATTTAATGGAGAAACCAGATAAGAAAACACCCCAAACACCCCTGCTGCCACATAAAAGAAAAGAAATTACTAGACCATTTTCAACTGTGATGGACATGATTGCCTGGGTGGGAGTGTATGGGGGAGGGAGACTAAGATAAGAACACCAGGAAAAACTACCCAGGAGACAAGGTTGTAGCAGAGAGGTGATATGACATGAAGCAGCTGACAGGGAAGAGCAGGGAGCCAGGAGAAACCACGTGTAAAGTCTGCAAACCAATTATGAGAAAAGCTGTGCATTTAAGCAACTTGTAGATAAATATTGTATTTGTAGCTGTCTTTGGAGACAGACAGACCTAAGCCACTAACCCATCTTGGCCACATCTTAGCTACGAGGTGTTGGAAGAAGACAACCTGGCACAGCCTTGTTTTTCTCATCCATAATCCCATAGGGTGTGAAGGAGGAGAGAGGATGGGAAGAGCTTGACCTGCTCCTGGCACTGTGGCTCTCAGCTTTGGATGCTCCTTAGAACACAGGAAGCATCTAAAAATATGGATGCCCAGGCTGCTCTGTCTTGCCCGGGAATCTTCGGTCTGTTTTTTTGTGTTTTGTTTTGTTTCTGCAAGAACCAAAGACTAGTGCCGGAGCCAGGGTTATAGGAGGTTCAGCCAAAAGAAAGCTCCGACTGACCCCAAAGACAGCAGAGTTCACTGGAGGGAGAATTTGAGGCAGAGAGGTTAATGCATACATTTGCTATAGTTCTTCTCTTTAGAAATTTCTGGCCTTCCTATTCTGTTTGCCTTCAGAAATCATCATGGATCTGAGAATGACACATTTTCAAATGCTGGTCACATGCTCGGTAGACATCTGATGCATTTTCAGAAATGCTCAACTGAGAGACTTGGTTCTTCCCAATAAACACTTAGAAACTAAGATTCTCTCACAGAGATGAGTACCTGCAGGGACTTTGACCTTCTGCCTCACTCTTCAGATGTACCTGCCAAGGGCCTGCTTCTGATTGTCTACCTTTCCTACATGATTTTTATGTTTTTGCTTTGTGATCTGTCTGTGTTGATGGCCTGTTCGAATACGCAGGTGATTCTCACTATTCACAGTAGTTATATTTTATAAAGTCACCTTGAATACTTAATTAGCAATACTGAACCATTGTTTCTAGGGGAAATACGGGGTTAGACTCCTGTGAGCCTCTGGTCACAAGCTTTTCAGCAGTCAATTAATACACAACTTATAGATGTGTTTTTGTTTAAAGACACCTTACTTTATAGATGTTGATTCACTAACACTGAACTTATGGCAAACAGCGCCGTAACTCATGCCTGAATGGAGCTCCTCTAATACATGTATTTTCTCTGTAATACACATCACAACCTTCTTACCCTTAGAAGCAACAGATGGTGCTTCAGCAGTATGCCATTTTAAACAGTGAAATCAGCAGCAAAAAGCACAACAATGCAAAAAAAAAAAGTGGCATTAAATAGACCATTAAAAGGACACTTGTTTATAGTATGAGAGCTGAAACAAGAAGGCAGAACATAGTCTTGTTCCATTTCAGCTGGGAACGTGTATGCTGGGTGACTCAATTGTTTTGCTGCTCTGTGCATGTCTGCGAATGCCCATGAAAGTGCCTGCATACTGATTTCTGGGTTTACAAATATGTTTTAGTGAGTAGACAAATTTGGTAATACGGAATCTGCAAACAGTGAGTGTTGACTTTGTGTCTGTGGCTTGGGGGTGGGGAGAGGGGATGGCGGGACCCCTGAAAGGGCGGCAGGTGAGACACGAAGAACACTGGATTCAGAGCCAGGTGAGGAACAGGGAGTGTAGACTGCTCTGCCCTGATCAGCTGTGTGATGATGGGCAAAGCCGTCTCTATTCTAGGCCCTTTTGCTTCATTTCTAAAGAAGGGGACTTCTTTAGAAGTCTTCTTAAATTACATCTGAGATCATTTTGTCTCCACTAAAGTGTGGTGATTTTGAGTTCTACTCTCATATAGGAACCAAACAAGTGTCACGTGAATCACTGATGTTCATCTGCTTCTTTGTGTTTAAGAGGTAATCACCTTTCTCTTCAAGTCCGTCCTTTGGGGCTGTGTTTTCTCATGTCAAGATCTTGAGCCTTAAAATAAAGTGCAAAAAAAGCTGTTTATACCTTGATTTGCAAAGAACATCCTGGCTTGCAATTGTGGAAAGATCAAGGAGACTAATGAAGACTCTCCTTATATAAGGAACATGCAATTCTAGAGCCAGGGGTGCCTTTTCCAAGCGAAGGGGCAATTGAAGATGTTGTAGCATGGCTATAGGTTAATATATCAATAGAGGTGAGTGGTGTGGTTAATGCTTCATAGTGCAATCTGTATGTAATTTTGCTCAGCAGATGAAATGGCAAGAATAACAGCAAAATTTTCAGAGGAAAAATATCCAAGAAAAGACTGCAATGACATGTTTATTATGAAGTGAAATTATTTGTTCTAGGAATTAAGGAGCACCCACCATGTGGATATACTCAGCCAATCATTTTTAATTAGAATGAGAAGTGATCTAATAAGCGTGTGTTATGATAACAGCAATTAATTAAATAAAAAGGTGTACAGTAAGAATTCCCCATTTTTCTTTTTCATAACTAGGGGAGAAGGCACCAAAAATGGCCTGGAGAGGAAGGTGACCTTTCCAGGTAGGCAGGTGAGAAAGCCACCAAAGAACTTCCTGAAATTCATGCTAACACATTTCTAATTAACTTGGCCCAGTTCCCATTGGAAGGTGGAGAAAATCTATAATGTGCTAGAATGCTTTATTCTTCCTCTCAGATCAGAACCCAATTTGTCACTGCCATGTAAGAAGTGAAAAGGTCATCTTCTCACTTTGAAGTTTCTGAATCATTTAATAGCTAATTTGGACTGCTAATTACTACCTTTCACTTCTGTAATTATTTTGAATTATTGTTCTGCTGCTACTATTAATGGGCTAGGCAGGGGACAATAAAACATGGCTCTAAGTTCCAATTGGCTAGCCTGGCAAATTAATCCACTTTGAAGTGGCAGAGAGGGCTATGCTGTTTCACTCAGCTTTGCCGGGCCATTGACAAAAAAAAAAAAAAAAGAAAAAAATTAGCAGCTGAAACATTATTTGCATTTTCCCAATCTGGAACTGCTTTTCATTAATATTTTGCATGGCGACCCTCTTTCTGGCTGAGCCCCAGCAATAATGAAGTTGAGCATACTTACTCCACTATTTTAATTGCTTTTGTGGTTCCCAAATAGACCCAAAACACCTGTAGGCTTAATTATCATCCACAGACCTTCTGGAGTCAGCCATGTGGCCAGAGAGCTTAGGAGAAAACTTGATCAAACACTGAGAACTGATTAAATGACATCTTGGGAATGTTTTTAATGTTATAATCCTGGAATGCAATTTCTGTGAGCATAGGCATGTTGGTCCTTTTAAGTCATTTTGGTAAAATGTTTCAGGTTGACCTTAGACAGATGATCAATCATGTTGGTGGTAAGGAAAGAGTATCAAAAAGAGTTTGCTGACTGCTCCCAAGCAGTAGCCACAGAGTCTACATTCATTCTTTAAAACTCAAGTCTGTATTCATTCCTTAGGTTCTTAAGAATGCCCTAATATCCTCAGGAAGCCCAGCATCTTAAGCATTCATCAACATCTCGCCAGAGTATCTAGCTGTGGTTATAGCTCTGGCGAGGATGGGGAGGGCCCTGAAAGATAGAAAAAGTTGAGAACAAACTTTCTTTGCTCTGCCAGGCGCAGTGGCTCACACCTGATCAGGCCGAGGTGGGCAGATCACTTGAGGTCCAGAGTTTGAGACCAATCTGGTCAACATGATGAAATCCTGTCTTTACTAAAAATACAAAGATTAGCCGAGCATGGTGGTGTACACCTGTAATTCCAGCTCCTTGAGAGGCTGAGACAGGAGAATCACTTAACCCCAAGAGACAGAGGTTGCTGTGAGCTGAGATCACGCCACTCACCCCAGCCTGGGCAACACAGCGAGACTCCATCTCAAAGGAAAATAAAGAAAACAAACAAACAAAAAACCTTTCTCTGCTCTGTAATTTTAACCAGGGCACACCCTTCTCATAATGTTTGATGAAGCTACTGTAATGTCTTTTGTTGATGTACTTTATATATTATACAAATTTATTGATTTTATTCAAATGGTTGAGTTAGCTACTACCAGTATATGTGGAAAGAAAAATTTGGTGTAGATATGCCAGGTAAATGTCGAAAAGTGACAGAATTTGAGAAGTGCAGTTTGGGATACCTTGGAAGTGATAGGACTGAAGGGTTAACATCGTATGTCATTTGTTCACCATGGGATAGGAGCGACAGCATCAGAGAATGTATTCTATTTGATTTTTCCCCAGCATTAATCATGACCATCTGTCAGCTGCAAGAGAGGCCTCATGACATTATGGAATAAGAATAGGATTTGGAATAATAAATATAATAGCTACAATTTATTAGGCTTTTGCTTCCAAGCTGTGGCTGTGCTCAGTTCTTTACATGTATATTTCAATTCCCTCCTCTGATGGAGGCATCATAATCAATCATTCTTATAGATGAGTTAGGTAGGCAAATCATACATGGCCACACAGTCAGGAGACGGCAGAGTTACCGGATGTGGGCTCAAGTTTCTCTGTCATACTGGCCATACTCCCAGCATTATTTTGGGAGTCCAGAAAGTTCTTTCTCTGGGTAATAGGAAAACGAATAATCATATTATAAATAATAAAAATAAGGCTTGTGTGGATTAGTAAGACCAAGATATGTTGAGGAATAAAGGACTTGTGTTTGTTGCCCCTGTGACTACAGGTCTTCCAAGCATCTTACTGTGATTTTCTTGGTGCTTCTTACCCTAGCATTAGTAACCATATCACTCTCTATCCTGCTAACCCATAGGATTCAGTCCCACCCAACTCCAGGAAGACCCCTCCCAGGAGGGTTTAGATACTGATGTACGAGGACACCCAAACATAAGGCCCTTCAATTAGAAGGCCCTGGTCTTCTAATAAGTTTCTCCAACACCATGATCTAGTCATAGGTGTGTATTTTGTATACCTGGAAGAGTCTAGCTCCATGGGTGAGGGTCTTTGGAGACTAAACTGCTCTGGTCCCACTTAAAAAAATAAATTAATGGACTTTATTTATTTATTTATTATTATTTTTTTTTTGAAAGAAAGAAAAAGAGAGGAAAGAAAGTGAGAGTGAAAGAAATAATAAAAAGAATGTAAGAGAGAAAGAAAGAGGAAGCGAAAGAGGGAGAGAGAACGGGATTCTTGTTCTATTGCCCAGGCTAGAATGCAGTCTAAAAATGGGTATTAAAAACCTCTTTTTTGCCAATAATTGTTCTTAACAATGGAGACAGGAAGGAA
>CAUYLG010051920.1:0-17302 GCA_963573385.1 Cacajao melanocephalus | reverse complement strand
ATTGGCATAAAAGAGGTTTTTAATACCCATTTTTAGACTGCATTCTAGCCTGGGCAATAGAACAAGAATCCCGTTCTCTCTCCCTCTTTCTCTTCCTCTTTCTTTCTCTCTTATATTCTTTTTTTTCTTTCTTTCACTCTCACTTTCTTTCTTCTCTTTTTCTTTCTTTCAAAAAAAAAAATTATTCTTGAGTGAAGCCAGTAGTTCTATCATTCTTCTTCCCCTTCTCTAAGCAACTTGCTGCTTTGCTCTTTACCATCAAGTGTCCTCTTCTTGATCATGTCGTTAGCTCTGTGTCTGCCACTCTGACATGCTCAGGTGTTCTTGGCTGATTGTAGCAGGGGTGTTTGGTATGTCTGAAATACTCTTTGTCTGCCCTGTTATTTGTCAGTGGTAATTCGTAGGCTTTGGCTGTGCTCTATTCAACTCTTCTGCTCTATTTATATTTCACTCTCCAAAGTCACAAACTGGAGACACTCATGAATGCCATGACTGTTTTACTATCAATACCACCTTGAGACACTTGAAAGAAAGAGGAAAGAGGTGAGAGAAGAGCTTGGCAATAACCTAGAGTCACTCAACTTCAAAAGTCATAAGGCAGTCAGCACAGTATGCAACATGCTCTGGGCACCGTGCATCAATTCCCATCCAGACAGAACTCTTGGCCATTTCAGATGAACTTGCCCTTATGTGTTAACACATCTAATGTAAGCCTGATGCAAGCAGGGTACCATGCTAACCTCTGCAGGAGTTGCAAAATTGAACAGCATATAGGTCCTACCTCTAAGAGCTTATCATCTGAAAAGAAGGTAAACATCAACAAAGATAAAGCTAATAAAATGCTTTCCCTGTCCAATCTCACTGTACCCCTTACACATGTCATCAGTTCACCTGGCAACTGTCATTCATGAAAATGCTACAAAGTACCTCTTATATGATACTCACTCTATAGGTTAAACTCTTGCTGCTGGAGATTAAATAGATATGAAATAAATACCTTGCACTTAAGTTAGGTTGCACCTACAACAGTGTATATCAAAGTGTGGTCCCAGATCATTTATATCAAAACCAACTGGGGTACACTAGACCCACTGAATCAGAATCCCAGAGGCAGACCTAAAGATCTGTACTTTTTAACACACCCAAGGTGATTCTTCTAGATACCAATATTTGAGAACCTCTGGGCTAAAACGTATGCAGGATGTGAAAGTGCTTCTGTACCTGGTAATGAGACCAGTTCCTTGCATATCTTGATGCAGTATAATGATAATCTTTCAAACTGTTGCTATTGGTCAGCAACCCTATCCCCTCTCTGCCTTTCTAGTGGCCCTTATATAGAACTTTCTGCTCTCTGCACTTTCTTTAATTAATATGGCATTCAAACAACACTGACAACTATCAATTCCAGGCCTTAGCAACCAGGAACCCATTTTTAGTTGGTGTTCTGAGGCCAACAAAAAGATCATGGAGAGATGTTAAGCAAACAAATATGATGGCCATAAGTCATAATTCTCACCCCCCATAACTCGAAGCTACCACTGCATGATAAGGTGAGGCAGCACATTGGGTTCCAAATGTACTGACTTAGAATCTCTAGGAGTAGAAACCTGGTATCTGCATTTTTAACAAATGCCTCAGGAATGCTCTCTAAGTAGTTAATATAACACTGGTCCATAGACCAACAATGGGGAGCCAGTGATCCAGTATAAGGTCTGGGACAGCTATCCAGCTCCTAAAAATGGGAGCATCACCCCTTGTTATGTACACTTCAATATAGATTTAATCACGTACCCATGAAGAATGGTGGCTATTTTTTTCTAAAACTACAAATAACCAGAAAGTTAATTGCACTATTTCCTATCTCTTACTCTCTCTTCTTATCAGATGAATGATGTTTAGTCCTCTAAGCTGGCTTTTCAGAGGATGCATCAGTAATATTACAGATGGACATATGTTTAATATGTCTTAATACAGTAGCCAGGCTCCAAGCAGGCCTCCAGTGACTCTTCTTCCTGATATTCATGCCCTTGTTGTGGGTCCCTTTTGTAATGTTGAGAACTAACCTGTACAGTCAATAGAACATTGAGGAAACGACACAGTGTCACATCCCAGGATAGGTAACAAGAGACACTGCCACTTACACCTTTGCTCTTTTGGGTCCCTTGCAATAGGGAAGCACCTGCCTCAATATTAGGACATTCAAGCAGAAGTCCACATGCAGAAGAGGTCTTCTGCCAACAGCCAGCACCGACTCACCATCCATCTGAGTGAGCCATCTTAGAAGTGCATGCTCTAACCCCAGTCAAGCCTTCAGATGACTACAGCCCTTGATATTGTCTTTACTGTTATCTCAAGGCAAAACCACCCAGATAAGCCACTTCTGAATTCCTGATTCACAGTCACTGCATTGACAATAAATGCGTATTATTGTCTAAAGCCACTAAGTTTCATGGTGATTTGCTACACAGCAGTAGCTTATACACCTAGTTTAATCCAAGAATGACATCAGAGCTCCAAACTTAGGACTCTGTCTGTGGCCATAACTGAGCAGGCATCCCAGATAAAATTACTTCATCCCTTTCTGTTTTAATTTAGTCCATTAAAAAGAAGTTTCACAATAGAAAGGTTTTTCTTTTAAAGAGCCTTAGTAACAGTCCCACTGTATCAAAGAGGATTGGTTTTAAATGAACATCCTTGTACGTCGTTCTACTTGCCAGGGGAGTTGTGAGGCTTAATTAATTACAGATCTTTGGATGAAAGGAGCACTGAGCACTGAGAATTATCATCAAACAGGACCAGGGAAAAATTAAAAAAAAAAGACATTTTCTCTCTTTGCTTGCTAAATCCATTTCACCTGAGACGTTGCAAAGGCGGAGTCACCTATTGTTTCCAGAATATTCAGTTTTTGCTGAGTGTGGCATGGAGACAAGCCAGCATAGTGGCAGAACAGGGAGCCCCTGTCCTTTATCTTAAAATAGGCCCCTTTCCAAAAATAAACTCCAATGCTTCTTTTAGGGGACAGCATGGCCATTTGAATCATCTGAACGTTTAAGGAAGAACAGTGAGATGAAATAGACATGTGATCTAAGCCCCATCTAGCAGACTATCTCCACGTGCAAAACGCTTCCTAAACTATGAGGCAGATGATACCCATGGACACGGATGTCTTCCCTGAGCAAGCATGAAGTGGAGAAAAATATATTCTGAGTTCTTTTCAATGTTTTAATGACACTGCTCCTGCTAGAGGAAGCCCAGGAGAGTAGAACCAATTTTCCACGTAAGAACAAAATGGTGTTTGGTAGAGAAGCTAGGTAGCACAATGGGAAAATTACTAAATTTTGTTGCCAAGATTTGACAGTAAAAACCTGAGCTTTCCCACACACTCAACAAATGACCTTGGTTGAGTAAGTGACTTAACTTCCCGGATCCTTAAGTTCCTTACAATAAAACATAGCCCCAGGCTATCATGTCTTCCCTCCAGCCCCCACACACCTCCATATCCCAAAGGCAGTGTCCAAGAAAGAGGCAAAACTAGTTCATCAGGTCATTATGGTGGGAGTTTCCATCACTGATGGGAACTCAGGCCTCAAGAAGTAAGACATGGGCTAGATCTCACTCTCTTTCTCTTCAAAGCTCTTTGAAGCTTTCTCTTCTGATGCCTGTCTTCCTACAAAGCTACAGAATTCTGGCTTGGAAAGCCATCTTTTATAGCCACTCTCTTTTCTTTGGGGATTCTCAGCAGGCATGCAGAGTTTGGTTTTCCTTACTAACGTAGTACATCAGAAAGGTAGGTTTGGCTTTCCTTTTAGGTTGGTTCAAGTCCACCCAGCTTCTCTTTGTGGGGCAGCCCAGTTCACCAGAATCCTGCTTAGTATTTGAGGGGCCTGAGCCCCAGCTAGCAATGGAGTTTCCCTTTGCATTGTTTCACCCTCTTGATACATAAATTTACCTTAGTACTTTCTGGGGGGGGGGTGGGGGCAGGGGAAGGTAGCTGGTCTAGAGAATTATACAAGTATGCCCAGACCAATGATATTGTAATTATGCCTGGATATTATCATTAACTGTATCACCAGGCTGTTGTAATGATTAAGAGAAATAATGAGGGTAAAAAGGCTCATAAACTTTCAACCATGGTACCCAGGTTAGTTTTTATGATAGTCCCAGGAGGGTCAGTACCAACCATGCCCTAAAAAAGCCCAACCATGCCCAAAAAAGCCTGCTCAGTAAGTAAATGAAGGAGCCGGAGCAGACCTGAGCGAGACTTTCCTGACTTTGGCCACGATTTGTTAGACCAAGAAAATGTCTGATGGTGATTGGGCCCTGAATTAATCTTGTTGATCCCATAAGGCCTAATCATGCTGACAGTCATTGCTACATGACTTTGAACTTCCTCCAGACCCCAGAGCCAGAGGTGAACTTCTTGGTGTGTGTGTGGGTATGTGTGTTTGTGTGTATGTGTTGAGTGTGTAGGAGATGAGAGAAGAAAGAAAGGGAAGAAAGACAGGAATGAAAACACTCATGAATCATGTACCGGTTTTATGTTGTTTTCCAGATGTAACATGAGCTCTTTCAATAAGCTTGTCGATTTTTATTTGAGTTTCCAAGGACCTCAGGACACCAACTCCACTCTGTTCACTGTGCCAATCCCATGTTCTCCCCAGAGAACCATTTTACGTCAAATCACATCAAAGCACTCATTCAGAATGAAGGCCTTGCCATTACGCAAGCAAGAACAAGTCTAGGTTACCCAGGCTGAGTATAGAATAGGACTGGCAGAAAATTCCTGCTTTAGAACTAAGTCCTGAGTTTCAGTGTTGGTTCTGATACTCGCTATTTGACCTTTGGAAGGTTGCTGTCAGAAGTCTCAATTTTTTCGTGTGTGAAATGGGGATGTTAACACTTACCTGGTCCAGTACCCCAGGACAGTTGTGAGGATCACATACAAAAGGATTTTTTATACTGAAAAGCACTTCAAAATGTAAAACATTAGGATACTAAACATTGTCATAGATGAAACCATATTTACACAAATACCTCTTCATTTCCTCCCCATCTCCATTGCTCTCCTCTTTTCTATCTTACTATCTATCTACTGTATTCACTCTCCCTCCTCTCTTTTTCTTTTGGCCTCTGCTTATATCTTAATGTCAGATGAACACAATACAATCCATATGTATTGACCAACTCCACTGATATTCAAGACTTACATAAAATGGTGATTCCTCAGGTAGAACATTGTTGGAAACTCTTTAAGGAAAGGTGTATGTCTTGCTTATAGAGGAGGATTATGGAGCAAAACCTCTCTCTCACTGAAAAAAACATTGTTCCAACTTCTCCTCTAAGCATAATATTTTAAGTAATAACTTTGGTGATAGCTCTAAAACTGTTCAGATAAGAATCACCCACCCTTTAAAAAAGTGAAAATTCCAGATGCCTGAGTCTCATCCTCAGGGATCTGGAGAGGGACTCAGAAGTGTGTCCTTTTCACAAACCTTCTCCCACCCCCAAAGGGATTCTCATGCTACTTTGAAGAAACTCTGAACCTAGGGACATTGCCAGTGTCATGCCTAACAGGAGTCAACTTCTCTCTTAGGCAATTAAATATTTCTCTGAAATACATGAGGCTTATGGAGGATAACAATAAACTAAAGGAAAGTCAGAGAGGCCAGCCAAAAACCCAAATGATTAAGGTCTGCCAAGAATGATTTATAAACATGGAAAAAAAAAAACAAATATTCTGTTGTTGACTCAGTGACTGCCTATAGACAGATAATTGGTCTGCAAATATTTATAAGGCATTAACAAGAAGAATATCAAGGAATTATCTAAGATGTAACAAGGTCAAAGCTCAGATTAATGGGGCAAAATCAAGGAAGAGGTAGTTTTAGCTTTGCAATCAAGAAAAACACATACTGAAATCTCAGACTGAATTTACGTCCTCAAAGGAAACGGTAGAAGTTGAGTTTTTCAGGTGCTACCATAGAGGAAGCTCAATTTGAATGGGACAACAGGGGTTCAGATGGCACTATGACATTTTATACTCTATAGGCCGTTTCAGGCCATTTCCCACCATCTCTAAGTGATGCAGGATGAGCACTAACAAGCCCTTATGCTTCAAACACCAGGTGTTGATCCAGGTTGGGTCTTCAGAGTGTACAGGATTCATCCTCTGACTGCTCCTGTCCCCATGCCCTTGCTGGCACCTAGCAATTTCATGCTAATTCTGGACCTGCCAAAAGCTTAAAGAGACTCTTTCATAGTGCCCCTTTGCCATGGCTCGCAACCCCGAAAACATTGATTATCCACAGTGAAAATTAACTATCTAGGTCAGTGGTTCTCAATGCTGGCTGCATTACATCGCATCACATTTATCCAGACAGACTTCATTTTAATACAGATGCCCAGGTCCTATCCCAGACTCACTAAACAGACTCTTTGGTAGTGGGGCCCAGACATGAGTATGTTTCATAAGGCCTCCAGGTGACTCTAACGTACAGGCACAAGGAGAATACTGATCTAGATCATGATTCCTATTTTGCCATACACTAGACTTCCTGTGAATATTTAAAAAAAACAACAGGCCCTATACCCAGAAATTTAAGCATAATTGGTCTTGGATGAGACTCAATTATCAATTTTAAAAGCTCTTTAGGTGATCTTAATGTGTAACAAGGTGGAGAAGGTTTCTCCTTGTGGGAAGAGTCCCACCAAGTTAAACTCTAAACTTATGTTCTCCCCCCATCTTTGACCTCTCCCATGCCCCAGCCCCCCTAATATAAACCCTACTTTTCCTGCTGAAGATCTCATCTCAGTAGCTTTACCATCTTTCCTCATCACTCAAGCCCAGGTTCTTTGAAGTCATCTTTGACTCTCCCCTCTCCCACTCCCACACCAAAGACTGGCAGAGTATCTCACATATTCATTCCTTCCTAAGGTAGGATTCCTCTCACCAAGAAGGTCTGTGTCACCTCCTAATAGATGTCAATGCTCTTATCTGCCCTGCTGGATTGATTGCAAAAATGCCTCCAATTCTTCACACATACCTATAACTGTATTCTTTAATGGGGAGTTTGTAGCTTCTCTCATCTAGAAATGGACTATGGAGTCTATGTCCCCAGTCTATGAATCTGGACTGGTCTTGTGACTTGTTTCAATCAGCAGAATGCCACAGAAGTGGTTGTCTGCCAGGTCTAACATTAGGCCTAAAGAGACCTTGCTCTTGTCTGTTTCTCTCCCTGCTTCTCTGTGATCAGTATAAGAATGTGTCCACACTACCCTAAAAACAAGCCTCTGCTAACTTGCTGGAGATAAAGAAACCACGTGGAGCAAAGCCAGACCATCTCAGATAAGGCTTCAAAGACGCGAGGGAGCTCAGCCACATCATGAAGCCAAGGAGCCCACCTGCAACTGACCAAAGATGAGAGACAGCCCCGTTATGCCCCCAAACGCTATCAGCAGATCTATACAGCCAACCTAACACTCATGAGAAATAATAAATGGCTGGTTGATTTAAACTACTGAATTGTGGGGTGCTTTATTACACAGCAATAGCCAACTGAGACATCTACCTAACCAAGATCACTAACAATAATAAAGCTGCCATTAACAATAATAATAAGACCCAACATGGTGAAACCCTGTCTCCACCAAAAACACAAAAATTAGCTGGGCGTGGTGGCCAGTGCCTGTGATCCCAGCTACTTGGAAGGCTGAGGAACGAGAATCGCTTGAATCTGGGAGGCGGAGGTTGCAGTGAGCTGAGATTGCGCCACTGCACTCCAGCCTGGGTGACAGAACGAGACTCTGTCTCAAAAAAAAAAAAAAAAAAAGGAAAAACAATAATAATAAGAAGACTTCTAGGATATACATATATTTACAAATAGGAGGTGTAGAACCATAAGAGGACTGAGAACAGTGTGTGTGTGTGTGTGTGTGTGTGTGTGTGAGTGTGAGTGTGGGTGTGTCTGTGTGATCTAAATTTTCATACTGATAACATTTTTTAAATCATCTAGATAACCACTGCATAATTGAGTTCTGCTATGCAATTTCAACGCTCGCACTTGCATACGTGTCTACAGCTGCACAGTGGTGGGATATTAATAGTGATGGGCCAGTGAGGAAGAGAGGTGGATCTGATACATAGATGTGTTCATGCTAAGCAAAGGTTAAATTATACCACTGTTCACTGCATAAACAATGAGTTAGAGCAGAGAAAAACAGGGGAAGGCTGAATCAACATACCACACTGACTATGGGATATGCCAAACTTTAAATAACCTAGGCTGTAGCAGTTAGTACTACATTCACATCGTTTATGAAGATTATTTTCATATTGATTACAAATGGGCCTATTAAATTAATATTGCTGCACTTAATTTTATTGTGCTTGTGTTATTTGCAATGTTTAAACTCATTTTGGTTTTATACCTGCAGCAGAGCATGAAACTTGAGAAAATTATAATAAATTTTATCATTGTAAATATTTAATATTCTAATAAAAATAATTTAACACAGACTAGGGGGTGAGACCCTACAAATGTTTCTTTTTTAATTAAAGATATTTACTCTGAGCCAAATATGAGTGACCATGGCCTGAGGCACAGTCTCAAGAGGCCCTGATAACATGTAAACCAGGTGGTTGGGGTACAGCATGGTTTTATACATTTTAGGGAAACAGAAGACAGCAATTAATACATGTGAGATATACATTGCTTTAGTCTAGAAAGGCAGAACAACTCAAAGAGGGGGCTTATGAGGTCATAGGTGGATCCAAAGATTTTCTTTATTTTTTTTTTTTTTGAGATGGAGTTTCACTCTTGTTGCCCAGGCTGGAGTGCAGTGGCACGATCTTGGCTCACCACAATCTCCACCACATGGGTTCAATTGATTCTCCTCCTTCAGCCTCCAGAGTAGCTTGGATTACAGGCATGTGCCACCATGCCTGGCTAATTTTGTACTTTTCGTAGAGACGGGGTTTCTCCATGTGGTCAGGCTGGTCTCCAACTCCTGACCTCAAGTGATCCACTCACCTCAGCCTCCCAAAGTGCAGGGATTACAGGCATGAGCCACTGCCCCTGGCCTCTTTTTTTTTTTTTTTAACTTTTAAGTTCAGGGTTACATGTGCTGGTATGTTACATAGGTACACTTGTGTCATGGGGGTTTGTTGTACAGATTATTTCCTAAGCCAGGTATTATTTCTTCCCTTTAAAAAAGATCTATTCATCATTCATAAGATTGAAGCTCTATATTAAGTTGTTCCATTGTCATTTTCACACTGTAAAGTTGAAATTACTGCCCCCAATTAATGGATAATGAAATAGAGAAGAGTTAAGTGGCTTGCCTAAAAACCTACCCCAAGGAACTGGCAGAGCTGGAATTCTGACTTCAGGTCTGTCTGGTGCCAAAGGTTGTTCTCTCTATTTTGCATCTGAAAATACAGGTCAAGTCCACCTCTCTCTTTAAAAAATCCTCCATAGCTCCCTACTGCCTGTAAATTAAACTAATTCTTCGACAAAGCATCCAAGGTTCTCCACAAGTCATTAAACCACTTTCTTTTCTACATCTTTTAGCCCACACTCCATTCCAGCAATTTCAGATGGCTCACTTCTCAGCATTCATTTCTATTCCTTCACACCTAGGAATGCTCTCCTCTGTCCATAGAAATCCTACTCAGTCTTCATGACACAACTCAAATGCCATTTATGCAGTCTTTTCTGATGCCCAGACCCCACCAAAACTCTATACTTATCCCTTTGTACAGACTCTCAGACACTGATTTTATTCCATTTTACATTATGACAACTTCTTAAAATGTCTCTTTCATCAGATTGAGAATCTCCTCCTTGAAGGCAATGATTCTATGGTTACTTTTTATTTTTGTGAAGATACTAGGGTTGCTTTTTTTTTTTTTTTGTAGTTAGGATAAAACTTCCTGATAGAAAGTAAGGATAAAAAAAGAAAACTTAGGCCAGGCGCAGTGGTTTACGCCTGTAATCCCAGCACTCTGGGCGGCCGAGAGGGGTGGATCACAAGGTCAAGAGATCGAGACAATCCTGACCAACATGGTGAAACCCTGTCTCTACTAAAAGTACAAAAAAAATTAGCCAGGTGTGGTTGCTCATGCCTGTAGTCCCAGCTATTCAAGGGGCTGAGGTGGGAGGATCACTTGAACCCGGAGGGCAGAGGCTGCAGTGAGCCAAGATAGCACCATTGCACCACAGTCTAGGGGACAGAGCCAGGCTCTGCCTCAAAAAACAAAAACAAACAAACAAACAAAGAACTCTTCTTTTCAAGTTGAAAAAATATATGAATAGGCAGCACAAAGAAGAATGAGTAATAACAATAACAGTTAATTCCTGTAGATAAAGGTCAAGGAGCATCTTGTAAAAGGGCAATACTGAAAAACTGTGTTTTGCATAATGATCTGTATAAAATAATGGGTGGCTGGCTGGAGGACACCAGTGTCCCTTAGATCTAAATGTATACAGCAAAAATTTACTGAGTACTTGCTATGTCTAAAAAAACTCCCAGTAACAACCACAATGATAATCAGGAAGAGAATTCTGTGGCCTCTATTGATCATCTCTCATATCTATGGGCAAAAACAAGAAACTAATTTTTTTCTTTCTTCTGTGACACACCTAATATGCATGTGTATTTTTAATATAATTAATATGTAAGAGTAAATTAATAATCTGTGTGCACCATCATGGAAGAAAGAAAAAAATTAGTTTATTATTAAAAAATTAAAAAAAGGAAATGCTTGTATACTGTTTGGGGGAATGTAAATTAATACAACCTCTATGGAAAATAGTATGGAGATTTCTCAAAGAACTGAAAATAAAATTACTATTTGATTCCACAGTCCCACTACTGCATATCTACCTAAATGAGAAGAAATCATTATATTAAAAAGACACCGGCAGTCATATGTTTATTGCAGCACTATTCACAACAGCAAAGTTAAAGTCAGGGAATCAACCTAACTGTCCATCAACTGATGACTGGATAAGGAAAATGTGATATGTATACACACACATACCATGAAATATTACTCAGACATAAAAAAATGAAATCATGTCTTTTGCAGCAACATAGATGGAACTGGAGGCCATTTATCCTAAGTGAACTAATTCAGAAACAGAAAGTCAAATACACTGTGTCTCACTTACAAGTGGGAGCTTAACAATGAGTACACGTGGGTGTACCAAGTAGAATAAAGACATCAGAGACTCCAAAAGGTTGGAAGAATGGGAGGGAGTGAGGGATGAAAAAATCACCTATTGGGCACACTGTACACTATTCAGGTGATGGATACACTGAAAGCACAAACCTCACCACTATGCAATATATACATGTAACAAAACTGCACTTGTACCCAGTTCCTGCCGTTGTTATTGTCATTCCTCAACCATCGTGTCAGAGCAGCCCAGAATAAAAACAGATGCCCCGAGGATATGTTTTAAATTACAAGGTCATTGTCATTAGAAGAACTGCCAATGATTGGAAGGAAAACACCATACCAAATAGCACTGCATTTAATTATAGCTATTTTTATTAATTCATTTTGCCAAGAGATCACTTAATATGTAACAATGAAGGGAAAGTAAAGAGGAAAACCAACAAAGCACAAATTCTCTTATTAGTTTTTAACAAGTAAATAAATTAAGATGTGTGATAAGTGGAGCTGGAGAGAGACAGATGTTTTAATTAGCACATCCTGGAGTGCAGTCTAAGACAGGGGAAGAAGAGAAGGTCTTTTCTCATTGCAGTTTGTGTCAGTCCATAGTACAATTACTCCTGGTGTCTCGTGCATTGAACTCGGATGTCTTGAATTTAAAAAATGGATGAGTCCCCCCATCTGCTTATCAGAGCAAACCCATAAACACAGAATGATGTGGCACCTGGAGACAGATCCACCCTTCTGCCTCTGAATGTGCCTGGTCTCTGCAATACAGAGGAGGGAAAGCTGAAGACTGACATTATCACAACCATCCCGGAAGATATCTATGGATCAAGGCATTCAAAGGAGCCTCTGGGAATCCAGGGTAAGCTCAGCAGAAGACCAGGAAGCCGGGTCTGCTTCCTAGAAAAGGAAAGCAAACGACCATGTGCTGAGCACACTGCAACAGGCGTTGTGCTTGGGGCTTTATCTCATTCATCTCTCATGCAAGCCCATGGGGAAAGTATTACTCTCCTCATTTTGTTAGGAGAAAATTTAAAGATCACACAGCTGTTAAATGCAAAAGCTGGAGTTGAGAACCAGTTCCCCTTATCCCCAAAGTACTGCCTGCTCAATGGAAGAAAGATTAATCTTAGATCAGGTCTGACTTCACCTATGCATAAATTTTATTTAGGAAATAGTGTCTGGAAAGGTACCCTTCAATTATTCTGCTGGCTAATCACATTTTCTGAGAGGAAAGTAATTTTTAGGATTTTGGCCTCAGCAGTTCTCAAAGCTTATGGTGACCTCAACATCTTGGGAAACCAAATAAAGAAAGCCTTGAACCTACCCTGCAATCTTAAAACAGGTCAATGTGTTACATCTATATTTTTCTTTTTCCCACAGTTCTACAAATACCTCTTTCCCTACTTACATCAGGGCTCTGTTCTCTGACTAACTGGTTGGATGGATAAATGCTAAAAATGGTCCCCCAAGGAAGAGGCATATGTCCCATTGCCCGAATTACCTAAACACAAACTAGGTTAGAACCTGAGAGAACATCCATGCAAAATGAGTTGCATACCAGCCATGGCAGCAGAATTTTTCATCCAAGGCATCTTTGCAAGGACCTTTCTTGTGTTGAAAATAAGCAGAGTAAAGGAACATCTGTGTGGCCACCAAGACACCAAGACACTCAGAGCAAAACCCCTAGACTTGAGATGAGTCACATGGCTCTGAACAAGGTCTCCCTCTTTCAATACAGCTTTTACTTGATTGTGTTTACAAACAATTCTGTAATGACAATATGCCATTCTCTAGTACTTTTTTCACCGATCACTTAGCTTCACAATGTTAATTCACAAAGCATCTCACACAGTTGCACTCACACAGATGCACGCACATGAGACTCACAAGAGTTGTACCAGGAAAAACGCTGACCTGCATTAGAACATTTGAAAGCCTTAGTGTCAGGATTCCAATTTGAACCTTGTTATTAGGGACTCGACAATCTATGTGTTAGTTTATAGACATTTAAAAATGTTTCTGTGAATATCTGTCTTTCAGTTAAAGAGTGTTTAGACATATGCCAACAGGCCTGATTTCAGAGATGCTTATCTTCAGTTACAAACAAGGCATGAATAAATGTTTGTGGAGGGAAGGAGGAAGGAAGTTAGAAAGGGAAGGAACAGGCAGAATGGGTACTCCCCTGGTAAATTCCTGAATTCTCTTCAGATGCACAAAGAAGCAAAAAACAAAACAAAACAAAAACCAATATCATAGACCAGTGGGCGTCTTCCCAGTACATTAGCCACATACCAACTAATTATTGACCCAAGAAGAATAGAATCTCAGACCCCATTCATGAACCTTTTTCATTATACACAGCCAGCCTTATTTCTACCTGTTCTGTACCTTTTAGTGCCACCTGCTCCTGAACATAAAGTAGTTCCCTGTGACAATGTGAAAAACATATTTGATCTTCACTGGTCTTTGCCAACTCCTCACCCTCCACCCCAACATTTTCCTATACCTCTCCCAAACCCCCATTTCTGGAATACAGCTCCTAAAACCCTTGGAATCTCCATAGTGTCTTTTACATGCCAATGGGATGACTGGTGGCTGGGGATTCCTCCATAGCTGCTGGATGGGGGCCAGAAAAACAAGGCATGACTAGAGGTTTCGAACTGTCAGCTCTACCCAGCCCCCCACCTGCAGGAAACAGAGAGGGGTTAAATATTGAGTTGATCCTCAACGGCAATGATGTAATCAATTATGCGTATGTAATGAAGCCTCCACAAAATCCCCAAAAGACAGTGTTCAGAGGTCTTTCAGACAGCTGGACATGTGGCAGTTCCTGGTGGGTGGTGTGCTGGAGACGGCATGGAAGCACCAAACCCCTCCCGACCTCCCTCCCACTCTGCATCTTTCACCTGGCTGTTGATACATATTCTTTGTAATATCCTTTATAATAGATGAGTAGATGTAAAGTGTTCCCCTGAGTTCTATGAGTTGCTTTAGCAAATGAGTCAAATCTGGGGAGGGGGTTGTGGGAATTCCTGATTTATAGCCAGTTGGTCAGAGCACAGTTGACAGCCTACTACTTGTAACTGTCATCTGAAGTGGAGGACAGTTGTGTGGGACTGAGTCCTTAACCTGTAGGATTGGATGCTATCTCCAGGTAGACAGTGTCAGAATCTAATTTAATTAGAGGCCACCCAGCTGGTGTCTACTGGAGAATTGCCTGGTGGGGAGAAATCCTCACACATTTTGATGGCCAGGAAGTACTGTGTTGTGAAGGTACGGTACAAGAAAGTAAGTTTTATTTATATGCTTATACTTCCTGAGTCAACAAACCAGGATCCCCTCAGCTATTCACAACCTCACCATCATGCCACTCCATCACCCAATAACAGTGAAGGGACATTGGGTTTTTCCACCATCACTTTGTATGTCCCAAGCTGTACCACAAGTCCCCCATCAGGCCCTTTATAAGAAGTAATCCCACAGGGGCTGGGGAGAAGAGGCAGAATCCTGTGGGATGACCCAGTTGGAAACAGCAGAAGAAAGCCCTTCTGTGGGTTGAAACAAAGAGCAGAATGAAAGGTGGGTGAGATTCAGGGCAGCAAAAGCAAACTTGGCATTCAACCAGCATCTCTTTTCTGAGCACCTCAGACACTGAACACAAACTCATTTGTTCTGCCAATATCTCCTTGAGATTGACAGCCAGGCAGGCCTTATGTTCTTCATTTTCAAGAAAGAGTGCCTGAGACACGAAGAGGTTAGGTAACGTATCCAAGGTCACACAACTAATCCGCATCCTCTATCTTTAGATGGCCTACTCATAGTTCATACATTTTTCCCATTATTCTCTTGATTCCTTTCATTTCAGTGGCAATAAAATGTAACCAGATCTTCAGTGGAAACCCCAGTATGTTAGCCATGTAAGTACACATCCATCTACCCACTGAATAAATGCAGAATTTGAAGTATAGGGTGCAAGAAGGAAAAGATCACCTGTGCTGGGACTAGAGTCCAAATTGACTCAAAGGGTAAAGGGACATCTTCCAAGTGTCCAGGGAGCACCATTGGTCCAATCACAGAGTTGGGAGGAGTCTCAGACTGAATCTATTCTGATGGATGATTCTCTTCTCCAAGCAAACATTCACCTGCTCCATATTTCTTTTAGAGCCTTCTCCTTGGTTAGATGGCGCCACTACATTACTCTAGAGGAATTTGGAGAATACTTTCACAGCCAATGGTGAGAAGGAGATATAACAACGGGCAACTATTCTTCCATTAATCCCTGTTTGCAAGGGAAACATCTCTAGGTTAATAGCTACAGTTCTCACAGATTAAATATTAAATTGAGAATGTTGTTTGGTAGGATTAAGAACCTGTCTTGTATGAAAATCTTAAACCACAAAATTGCCTCACAAGAGATGTTCTCCTTTTCCCCAACTTAGAGAGAAATAGAGATATAAATAGATCCACAGAATCACGAAAGTAGAAAAGATGGAACACAGGAAGAAACATGAAGAATATGATTTTACACAGCTAGAGGGGACTCAGGTAATAAACAGTGTATTACAGACTGCCTAGGATTTTGCACCAGAAAACCCCAATTAATTAGCGATGGCCGCCTTGGGCATAGATTTGGAGAGAGGTGATACACACATTCCACATTTTCCAAGTCTCTAAGGTTGTCTAAGCCCCTCATTTTACATCTGAGCATCCTTGTTGGAAGACAATTCTCTGTGAATATCTCACATTTCTGTATGGTGTGAGTCCTTTGAGCAAAGGGCTCTACTGACAAATTTTTACTAGGTTGGTTGCATAATAAAAATTCTTGAAAATGAAATACAGTGTTTCTCTTTAGGTCAGAAGGCAGATTTGTTTCCTGACCAGGATAACAAAGATAGAGAATGTTTCCTTCCCCAGAGACATTCCAGGATAGTTAGGTCTCCTGCCTTTCTCTGAAGATTTGCTCACATTCTAGAGTAAAGATAAGGTCTTCTCTCTCTGCAGGGGAGAGTATGGGCAGGTCACCAGCACCCGAGATAAGGTCAGAGTATTTTCTAAATTGGGGCAGGTGGTGTCTTCTGCTTAATATGCTCCACTATATGTGCAGTTACCATCTGGCCCTTACCACATCACCCGTGGGCGTCAGGATTCAGAGAACTAATGCAAGAGATCACCTTGATTGCTGTTTTTGCCATAAGTAATCAATGACCTTTGTGTTTGATCTAGGGTTTGTATCTTCTCTCATTATGTAGCCTGAGAGCAGAGTGGGTATGTGTGTATGCACATACATAGATATATCTACACACACATATATATCTGTATATCCCCATATACATATATATAATATATACCTGTGGCAAATTGACTTGTTAGCTTGCAAGTAGGCTGCAGTCTCAGACCCTTCACAGTTTCTAATTTAGCAATCCTAATTCTCAGTGCAATATTCTTTCCATTGAAGAACAAAAATGTGTTGCCAGACCATTTTAACCTGTTTTATACCCCTCAGAACCACCTGATCCTGGACCAGAAAGTAGCTCCCTGAGTCAAAGAACCCAGAATCCCCTTGGCTATTATCAACCTCACCATCACCCTTTCCTCTATCAACTAGTGAAAAAGTGAGGGGGCATTGTGCCTTTCCACCATCATCCTCACTCTGTGTACTTCCACACCACAAATCCTCCATCAAGAAGTAATCATGGCTGGGAGCGGAGGCTCATGGCTATAATCCCAGCACTTTGGGAAACCAAAGTGGGGGTGGATCACTTGAGGCCAGGAGTTCGAGACCAGCCTGGCCAATATGGTAAAACTCAGTCTCAACTAAAAATACAAAAATTAGCTGGGTGGGGTGGTACATATTTGTAATCCCAGCTACCTAGGAGGCTAGGGTGGGAGGATCACTTGAACCCAAGAGGCAGAAGTTGCAGTGAGGTGAGATTGTGTCACTGCACTGCAGCCTGGGCCACAGAGAGAAACTCTGTGAGGAGGAGGAGGAAGAGGAGGAAGAGGAGGAAGAGGAGGAGGAGGAGGAAGAAGAGGAGGAGGAGGACGAGGAGGAGGAGGAGGAGGAAGAGGAGGAGGAGGAGGAGGAGGAGGAGGAAAAGGAGGAGGAGGAGGAGG
>CAUYLG010051917.1:0-45409 GCA_963573385.1 Cacajao melanocephalus | reverse complement strand
GTGTGTGTGTGTATACACACATATACATATATAATTAATCATATTAAATGTAAATAGTCTAAATATGCCAATTAAAAGAAAGAGATTGTCAGAGAGGATAAAAAATAATCAAGACCTATGATAGAGCTTGAATGTTTGTACCCTCTAAATCTCATGTTGAAATGTGCTTCACAATATTAGAGGTGTTGCCTGTTGGGAGGTGCTTGGATCATGGAGGCAGATCCCTCGTGAATGGCTTAATGCCATTGCCTTGGTGATGAATGAGTTCTGACTCTGAGTCCACATGAGATCTGATTCTTTAAATGCCTTTGGCCTTCCTCCCCTCTCTCTTGCTCCTGTTCTCACCTTGTGATGCACCTGAGGCCTTTACAAGGAGTAGATGCCAGTGCCACATTCTTCCTGTACAGCCTGCAGGACTATGAGCCAATTAAACCTCTTTCCTTTAAAAATTACTCAGCCTCAGGTATTTCTTTATAGTGACACAATAACAGACTAATACTAATACTAATATTGTGTACAAGAAACCCATTTTAAATGTAGTCAGATAGGTTAAAGGTAAAGAGATAGAAGGCATGCCATCCTAACACTAATTGAAAGTAACCTTTTAGACAAAGCATGTTCTAAACAAGAAAAATAATCAAGGATAAAAAAGGACATTACATAATGATAAAGGGGTCAATTCCCCAAGAAAACATAGTAATACTAAATGTACATGCAGCTAATCATACAGCAACAAAATATGTGAGGCAAAAACTGATAGAACTCAAAGGAAAAATAGACAAAACCGTTAACATATTTGGAGACTTCAACAATCTTCTGTCAGTCATTGATAGATCAATCAGGCAGAAAATCAGTAAGAATGTAGTTGACCAGAACACACCATCCATCAACTTGAATATTCCTTCCAACAGCAGCAGAATACTCATTATTCTCAAGCCCACGTGGAATATTCCACATGGAATATTCATGAAGATAGACCACATTTAGTCCAGAAAATACATATTGACACATGTAAAGTAACAGAAATAATACAAAGTATACATTATCAGATAACCACAGAATTAAAGTAGAAATGAGTAACAGAAAGATAGCTGGAAAATTCCCAAATACTGGACATTAAACAATACGCTTTCAAACAACCCCAGGGTCAAACCAGAAGTCTCAAGAGGCATTATACATATTTTCAAATTAATGAAAACTTACCCAAATTTGTGGAATACAGAAAAATCAATGCTGAGAGGAAAATTCACATCATTAAGTGAATATATTAGCAAAGAAGAAAGGTCTAAAATTGATAACCTAAGCTTCCATCTTAGGAAACTGGAAAACGAGAATTTTCTTAGTCACTAAAGTAAACACAAAGAAATGTACAACGATAATTAGAGTAGAAATCAATGAAACTATAATCAGGAAAACAACAGAATACATCAACAAATCCAAGAGCTGCTTACTCAAAAACATTAATAAAAATGAATAAAACTTCTTTACTTGGGCTAACCAAAAAAAAATAATAGAGAACACACAAATTACCAATATCTAAAATGAATAAATCTACTATAAATATTTTTGTAGAAGTTTTTATATAAAGACATACATTTCTCTTGTGTATATAGCTTTGAATAGAAGTGCTGGATTTTACAATTATGTTTAACTTATAAGAAACTGCTGGGCTGGGCACAGTGGCTCACGCTTGTAATCCCAGCACTTTAAGAGGCTGAGGCAAGCAGATCACGAGGTCAAGAGTTCGAGACCAGCCTGACCAACATGGTGAAACCCTGTCTCTACTAAAACTACAAAAATTAGCTGGGCGTGGTGATGCATGCCTGTAATCCCAGCTACTTGGGAGGCTGAAGCAGGAGAATCACTTGAACCCAGGAGGTGAAGATTGCGGTGAGCCAAGATTGTGCCAGTGCACTCCAGGCTGAGTGACAGAGCAAGAATCCATCTTAAAAAAAACAAAAAACAAAAAAAAAAACCTGCCAAAAGATTTCCAAAGTGTTTGTATCTTTTACACTCTCTAAAACAAAAGGCAGTTCTAATTTTTGTCAGCAGTTGGTATTGTCAGTCTTTTAAATGTTAGTCATTATAGTGGGTAAGTAATGACATTACTTTGACTTTCATTTTAATTTCCCATATTAATATAGACGTTAATTATCTCATGATGCTTTATCAGTCATTTGTATATGTTATGAAATGTCTAAGTCCTGCTCATTTTTTTTACCTTGGGTTGGGCAGAATTTAATTCGTCACACTCAGTTACTTAGTTATATATGTTACTTTACATTGCTTAGCTCTAAATACTTTATATGGCCCTTGGTACTATTTTAAATAGTGTCCTATTTGCTCTTACATTTCCTTTTTTTTTTTAACTGCTTTTTTCTTTCACTTTTATTTTACACTTAACGGTACATGTGCAAGTGTCATATAGGTAAATTGCATGCTGTAAGGATTTGGGGTACAGATTATTTCATCAGCAGCATAGTACCCAACAGGTAGTTTTTCGATCCTCGCCCTCCTCCCACTCTCTACCCGCAAGTAGGCCCTAGTATCCACTATCTGTTATTCCCTTCTTTGTATCCATGTGTACTCAATGTTTAGCTACCACTTACAGATGAAAACAAGCGGCATTTGGTTTTCTGTTCCTGTGTTAGTTTACTTACAATAATGGCCTTCAGCTCCAACTGTGTTGCTTGTTGCAAAGGACATGATCTCATTCCTTTTTATGGCTGAGTAGTATTCCATGGTGTGTATGTATCACATTATCTTTGTCCAGTCCACCAGTGGTGGTATTTAGGTTGATTCTAGGTCTTTCTATTGTGAATATTACTGCAATAAACATATCCATTCATTTGTCTTTGTGGTAGAATGATTTATATTTCTTTGGCTATATACCCAGTAATGGGATCATTGGGTTGAATGGTAATTCTGTTTTTAAGTTCTTTCAGAAATTGACAAACTGCTTTTCACTGTGGTTGAACTAATTTACTTTCCCATCAGCAGTGCAATGTATAAGTTATCCTTTTCTCTAGAACCTCACCAGCATCTGTTATTTTTTGACTGTTTCATAATAGCCATTTCGACTGGTGTGAGATGGCATCTCATTGTGGTTTTTTCATTTCTCTAATGATTAGTGGTGTTGAGAATTTTTTCATATGCTTGTTGGCCAGGTATATCTTCTTTTGAAAATTGTATGTTCATGTCCTTTGCCCACTTTTTAATGGGGTCATTTTTGCTTGTAAATTTGTTTAAATTCCTTAAAGACTATGGATATTAGACCTTTATCAGATGTATATTTTGCAAATATTTTCTCCCATTATGTAAGTTGTCTGTTTACTCTGTTGATAGTTTCTTCTGCTGTGCAGAAGCTCTTTAGTTTAATTAAGTCCCATTTGTCAATTTTTGCTCTTGTTAAGATTGCTTTTGTTGTCTTCATCATGAAATCTCTTCCAGGTCCTATGTTTAAAATGATATTTCCTAGGTTATCTTCTAGGATTTTTGTAGCTTTCAGTTTTACATTTAAGTCTTTAAGCCATCTTGAATTGATTTTTGTATATGGTGATTAGAAGGAGTCTAATTTCAATTTTTGGCATATGGCTAGCCAGTTATCTCAGCATCATTATTGAATAGGGAGTCCTTTCCCCATTGCTTGTTTTTGTCAACTTATCAAAGATCAGATGGTTGTAGATGTGTGTCTTTATTTCAGGGTTCTCTATTCTGTCCCATTAGTTTATGTCTGTTTTGGTACCAATACCATGCTCTCTTGGTTACCATAGCCTTGTAGCATAGTTTGAAGTTGGGTTATGTGATGCTCCAGCTTTGTTCTTTTCCCTTAAGATTGCCTTGGTTTGGGCTCTTTTTTGGTTCCATATGATTACAAAGTAGTTTTTTTCTAATTGTATGGAGAATATCATTGGTAGTTTGATAGGAATAGTAATGAATCTATAAATTGTTTTGGGCAGTATGGCCATTTGATGATATTTATTCTTCCTATCCATGAACATGGAATGTTTTTCCATTTATTTTTGTCATTTCTGATTTCTTTGAGCAGTTTTTTGTAATTCTTTCAGCTATCTTTCACTTTCCTGGTTACCTGTATTCCTAGATATTTTATTCTTTTTGTAGCTATTGTGATTGGGTTTGCATTCTTGTTTTGGTGCTCAGCTTGGACATTCTTGATACATAGGAATGCATTCTTGATTTTTGGATATTGATTTTGTGTCCTGAAATGTTGCTGATGATCTTTGGACCTAGAGGTTTCTTTACAGAACATTTTTTAGTTACAAAAAATTTCTTTGTAGAATGACATTTATTGAATTTTCTCTTTTTGTTTTGTATTATCTTAGATAATTCGTTTTTTAAAGAAATTTGTCCATTTTGCTTCTTACTCTTATTTCTTAGTTGTCAAATGTATGGAGATAAATTTGTTGATAATATTAGCCTATTCATGTATGCAGGCTGTTTTTATAAATCCTCACTATGGGATTTATAGCGAGGTTCCGCTGTTTCATTCCTCTCGCTGGTAACCTGTGTCTCCCCCTGAACTTTTTCTTCCTATATCAATCAACCTAGGGACTGATCAATGTCACTGAGTTTTTCAGAGAACTACAACTTTATTTTGTTAATTTTCTCTATTGTTTGTTTGCATTCTATTTCATTCATCTCTGTTCTTTGTTAATTCTTTCTTGCTACTTAGTTTGAAATTACTTTGTTCATTTTCTAATTTAAGTGGACCTTAGTTTTTAAAATTTGAAAATCCTTTCTTCTTTTCTAATAATACAAGGATTTAAAGCGTAAATTTTTCTTTAAACCTTACTTTATAGCTCACACAATTTTGTGTATTATATTTTGATTATCACTATTGATTAAAAATATCTTCTAACTTTTATTGAGATCCTTTTCTTTGGATCTTATCAGTTATTTAAAAGTGTGTCATTTAATTTCCAAATATTTAGAGTTTTCTAAATGTTTTGTTATTGATTTTTGAAAATATTTTGTTGCCTTCAAAAAATATTTTATATTATTTCAATTCTTCCAAGTTTTGGGGGACTTGTTTTATAGTCTACTGTTCTGGTGAACGTTCACTATGCAATTGAAAAGGATGTATATTCTATTGGTAGTGCTTCCCATGAACGTCAAATAGGTCAAATTGGTTCAATGTTGCTCATATGATTTCTATCCTTATTGATTTTCTGTTTATTTGTTCTATCTATATTGAAAGCTGAAAGTTAAATCTCCTACTGTGACAATGAATTTTTCTATTTTTCTTCAATTTTATCAATTAGGGTATATTTTTATAAATTGCATATGCTTTGAAGCTCTTTTGAGGTATATACACAATAGGATTGATGTACTTTATGATAAAATAGTCCTCTTCATTTCTGCTGATATTCTTGTCCAAAGTCTGTATTCTCTTATATTAATGTAGTCATTCTACTTTTCTTACATTTTTCCCAAATTTTCATCTATCTGAATCTTTATACTTATATAATTGCTTCTATAGGCAGCATATAGTTGAGTCTTGCTTTTTATTGAGTCTATCTCTGCCTTTATCTTTTGTGTTTATCTTTGTGTTTTATATAAGTCACAGTATGTTGGCCATACTGTAATGTTTTATTTTTCTTCCTTCTTTTCTTGTGTCCTGCCTTTTAGATTGTATGCTTTTTAATATTCCAGTTCATTTCCACTATTGGATATTTAGTTTATTTCTTTGGATTTGTTGTTGTTTTTGTTGTTGTTGTTGTTCTCGCGGTTCATCAAAGATTTAAAGTATGCATCTTTTATGTCTCATCATTTACCTTCAAATACTGTGTATCACTTGACTTACAATGTAAGTATCCTCTTTATTTCTTTCCTTTCATTCTTTGTACTATTTTTAATATCATTCACTTGTACATATTTTACAAATCCCAAAATACCTTGCTTTTATTTTTTGCTTTAAATAATTGATTATCCTTTAACATTTTTAAGGGGGAACAAGTCTTTAGTATTTTCCATTTATGGAATTTTAAAATTAAATTTTCTAGCTCCAAGTTTCCACCTGGCATTATTTTCATTCTTCCTGAAAAGCTAACATTAATATTTTTTTGTAGCACAGATTTATGGGTAATGAATTATCTCAGTTCTTGTGTTCTATAACAATCTTTAGGTATCCTTAAATTTTGAAAAATATTTTCTTATTTCTTGGGAAAAAATATTTTCAAAATTCTGCATATAGAAGTGTAGAGCTTCAAATGCTCTTCTACTGTTTCTTGCTTACATTGTTTCTGATGAGAATGTTTGGCTATTCTTATCTTTATTCCCCCTGTAGGTAATACATTCCTTTCTCTTACTGTTTTCAAGATCTTCTCTTTATCACTGTTTCTTTTGTTGTTATTACTTTGATTATTCTGGACTTCCTATGTGAACAATAATATAAAAATGAGTTTTATGTCTTACTTGACAGTCTTATTTATATTTTTTCTTGCCTTATTACATTGGATAGGATGTCAAATAATATGGTAATAGTTGATATCTTTGGCTGGTTTCTAATTTCTTGGGGAAAAAAATGGATTGGGAGCCCACCCATCTAAACTGCATAATCAAAGAGAATTAGTCATGTGGTAAAGACATGGTCAACTATTTATAAGAGGTGACCACTGACATCTTTCATCATTTAAAAAGCTCTATTATAATATTCTTATAATAGTGAGTAATGCAGACACCTCAATTTTATCCATCAATTACAATTATTTGTATTACAATAGAAAATTCACAGAGTAATCATCTAGTCCAATATCCTCATAAAATGCCAGCATTTCTTCTCTAACATGTCTCATAAGTTGACATGAAGTCTTTATTTGAATACATTCAGGGATAAGAAGATGCATTTTATTTTATTTTTGAATTTTTTTTGAATTACCTTCATTAAATAACCGAAAATCTGTATGTCTCCTCTCTTACTCAAACATGTAGTGTTTTCGAAGCAGTCCTTCAACCACCTATTACTTACAATTAGGTTTGGGCACATGAAAGAATCAAAGGAGAGGTGGAGGATGGGAGCAGTGGTGTAAACAAAATAGAATTTTAGGCCTCTCTCAAATAAACATCTTGACAGGTTGTCTAAAGCTGGTATAATATTCTTCAGTGTAAGGAACTCACACTCCTTATTTCTTACCACCCAATCAAGCCCGGTCCAAATGGCGGCATCTACAATCTAGGTAGTTGGGCTAGAGAAAGACATGAGAAAGAAGAGGCTAACACTCTACACATGCTGTCTTAGAAGGAAGCTCCCCAGAGGTTGCCTTGTGACATTTCTGTTTTGATTCAGCTGGCTAAAATATATTCATCTGACCCATACCTCACTGCAAAGGAGCTTGGGAGATGTAGCAAGCATGTATATTGTAATACTTCCCATTGTTCTGTATTCCAATGATTCATTATTATAGTAATTCATTGATTCTTTTTCTCCTACTTCTGTTTCTACTCTTTCTGCCACACTGCCTAACCTGTCTCTGGTTAAAGAGAATATTCTGAATACTGAATACTTCTGTCGTCTTTTGTCTCATGCTCTCTACTGCCTTCCCTTTCTGGAGCTCTCTGTCAACCTTTCTGCCCACATCTTTGTAGACTTTAGATCAAAATCCTCTAAGAAAGCAGACTTAATACTGTTACATAATTGGCCAGGCACAGGGGCTCACATCTGTAATCCCAGCACTCTGGGAGGCCAAGGCAGGTGGATGACTAGAGATCAGGAGTTTGAGGCCAGCCTGGCCAACACAGTGAAACCCCATCTCTATTGAAAATACAAAATTTAGCCAGGCATGGTGGTGCATGTTAGTAGCCTGAGTTACTCAGGAGGGTGAGGCAGGAGGATCATTTGAATCCAGGAGGCGGAGACTGCAGTGAGCCAAGATTGTACCACTGTGCTCTAGCCTGGGCAACAGAGCCAGGCCCCATCTACTTAAAAAAAAATGCCCCTACTAGGCAGAGCTCTGGGGCTAGTTCATATCCCAGTATCCTGGCCAGCCTGGAGAGGGCTGCTTGCAGTTTGACATTCAAAGTTTTTCAGGGCATAAAAACTGCACTTATATTCCACACGTATTACAACAGACATATTAAGAAGGACATGCAGTAGGAGTTTTGTTTAGTTTAGTTTTCTAGACCACAAGTAATCTTCCTAATAGTTTTAGCATAGAAAATGGAAAATAAAAAGACACTAATTTCAGCCTGTTATAAATCACTAGCCAGATGTTGTAAAAAGAACCACTAATGAAAAGTCTCCCTAGAGATTTTTAAAGTTTCTTTACATTCAACCTAATGCTCTTAAAAAGAATATCACATTTCATTGACATTCAAGGTATTCAGGTTAAATTAAAAGGTTTGAAAAACTCCCTTCTCTGAACTGAAGTCTAAGGGACTGGTTTTGAAGTTTACCTATTTTCCTCGGAGGGCTTTTACTTCCCTCTGCCATAAACTGAGTAATTTTTCCCAACTTGACTTGATGCCATTCAACCTTTTTAATTAGACCTATAGTTGGATGTTTGGTTCAGGTGAAGGTGAGTCAACAGTCACACTTTAAGTCTGTTACGGCATCATGAAGCAAGCAGTTAAAATAGAAGTGAATTTAAAAGGCAAAATAAGCATTCTTTTGTTCAGAAATCAGAGGGAGGAGTAAAACAAAGTAATTAAAAATGTTAATTGGTAGATTTCATAAAAATCAGTAGTCAGTATTTTCTATGTATTGGATTTAAGAAATAATCTATGGATATAATCTGGAGAAAAACAAATTTATAAAAATGCAATATTTTCAACTTGTTTTAAATAGACCTAAAGCTAAAACAGTTACAACCTTATCACTACAAGAAACTCAACATTTTCTTTTTCCCTTTTTTCTAAAACCAACTAAGTTGTAGCTATAGTTTTCATCCTGAGCAATTGCCTGCAAAAACTCACTTCCTGGTTATTCATAGCAAAATAATTCCTTTCCTCACCCCCTTCTGATTCTGATGTGATGAGGTAACTTTGAACAGTTGTGTGCATAACTCATTTTCCTCACTGCTGGAAAAACATGAGTTACTTGGGGAAAGGGGGAAATTTTTTTTTTTTAAAGAAAACTCAACATTCAATCTTGCTGCAAGTTCATTTGTTAATGGAAATCAGGAAGAAATTTTAATTTTCTTTCTCTTTTACTTCAGCTTCATTTAACAGAAAAGGGGGATATTCACCTATAGCAATAGTAAACATTGCTCTAGAAGACTGCTTTATCCGTACAGAAATTTAGGAGAAACAAATGATGGAGAAGCTAAAAAGATTCAGAGTATGATAAAGGCAATGATGCTACAGAAAGTAGAGAACTTAGAGCGAAAATCAATGAAACAGCAACTTTGGTGAGAACATGTAACAATGCATAAAGTATTGCTTGGGTGACATTTACATACAGGCAGGCAAGTTCTGCCCACATGTTGAAAAAAAGTCTTTACTGGTTTCCATGTTGTTTTTCCTGGACCCTAAAGTGAGCCATGGATAAAATGACAGTAATTAGGATATTTGGTAGGAATTACCTGAGCTGACTACTCCCACAGGGAAGGTGGCAAATGCCAGGGCAAAAGCTAGGAAGTGACAGTGGCCTCTGCGCAGTAAATTGAAACCTTTGTGCCAGGCTTCTGCTGGTCTCGTGGGGAGAAAAATCACTACAAAAACTCAGAAAACTCCTTTACACATTGAAACCCATATTTGTCTCTGCAAACACTCATCTTCCCGTCTGTGCCTATCATCCCTCCCTCTCTCTGTTTCCTCACACTCTGTCCCATTTGCATGCTTGCTAATTTTATTTTGGCCTTTCTGTCCACTTCCCTGGATGAATTTCTTCTTTTCCTTTTACATATCTCATCATCTTAGGTTTTTCATCGTCCCTCTGTCCTTTGTGCCCTATAAATGTTTCAGTGCTTACGAGTCTTATGAAGAGAACGGAGTGTCCTCAGACCTATCAAGTAATCTAATTTGGTATCTCTCATCTCCTCTGCCCAAATGACTTGAGCTCTGTTCCCCTAACATCAGCAGAATGTCTTCAAAGAATTAACATGCCTCCCAAATCAGCAAGGGTGAGCCCAGGCAGCTGTGTCTGAGGATTCCACTTACGCAAGAATTTTGAAAAAAAATAAAGATTGAAAGAGATTTTGTTTTAAATGTACATCAAAAAGGACCAGGAGAAAGTTAACTGTTATTTCGCCTTCTGCTTTTCTAAAGCAGCAAAAAGATATACATCCAAGGTCATTTTGTCTAAGGGTACAACTATTCCTCATCTGAACCTAGTAATTAACAACAACAATAGCACATACACTCTCACAAGAAGCAGTATCTTTATAGAATGGTAAAATCCTTTGTCATGGAAACAAAGCTATATTTGTTCTCAATAAATTGTAATTCTTTGCAATTCCAAGTGTTCACATCTTGTTACATGCTAATAAACTTCCTATAAAATATTTCAACTTTAATACTGTGTCATTGTATTAGCTTATTGTAACATTGTTATAATACACACAAAGTAGTCCTCCCTTATCTTAGGAGGATATGTTCCCAGAGCCCCAGTGGATGTCTGAGACTACAGAGAATATGCTGTCAATTAGAACATGTTTTCTGTTCTTGTCTTCCATGCACAAATTTAATTTTAATTCTTTTAATTCTTAACTAAGCATTATCACACACCTTGGCTGGACCTTTGCAGTTTGAGGTGGGACAACAAAACTAGTACAAATATTTTTCTTTTTTTCTTCTTCATAATTTCACAGATAGAATTGTTCTTACTACAGATCTTAGCAACCTTGGCATACAATCTTTTTTTCTTTCCTAATTAAGTCAAAAATTTTTGCCTTTTCGCTTAAAAGAAACATTCCTCTTTGGCTTCTCTTTGGCATGTCTGAATGGCCAGTGTCATTACTCTTTCATTTTGGGGCCACCATTAAGTAAAATAAAGGTGACAAACACAAACACTGGGATGCTGCAACAGTCTGATAACCCAAATGACTACTAAGTGATGGTGTCTATAGCTTCCTAGGCTTATCCTGTCCTATGAAGACTCTGCTCTGGGTGTGTGTGTATGTGTGTGTGTGTGTTGTTGTTGTTGATTACTGGTTTAGATGAGAGATAGTTGTTCCCAAAGGCAAAGATTCAATTCCCAGAAGGAAACAAGGAGGACAGCAGGAGAGTTCATCCCGTGTCTCAGAATGACATACAAGTTAAAACTCGGCCACACGCGGTGGCTCACGCCTGTAATCCCAAAACTTTGAGAGGCTGAGGCGGGCAGATTACGAGGCCAGCTGTTCGAGACCAACCTGGCCAACATAGTGAAACCCTGTCTCCACTAAAAATACAAAAATTAGTCAGGCATCGTGGTGTGCTCCTGTAGTCCCAGCTACTCGGGAGGCTGAAGCAGGAGAATCACTTGAACCCAGGAGGTGGACGTTGTGGTGACCTGAGATTGCACCACTGCACTCCAGCCTGGGTGATATAGAAGACTCCATCTCAAAAAAAAAAAAAAAAAAAAAGTAGGCATTATTTTTGTAATTTTCCAGGTAATATTTTCAGACTGAAGTTTACCATGAGTAACTGAAACCATGGAAAGCAAAACTACAAATAAGAGGGCACTACTTTATAAATTTATGTTAATTATTGCTCACTTCCTTTTTAAGAGGAATTTTTACAGCCTCGTCCCTTTAACAGAACCTTCTATCTCTATATAGTTTACTTTGCCTAGCAACAACACAGTATTATAGCTGGAGATGCTAAAATAAAAATATGTTGGGCCAAAATATCCCAAAGCCTCTTTTTTATTTTTTCTTAACAAAATATTGTCACCACTTCTGCCAAGGAATTTGTTAAGAAAAAATGGTGAAAGGGGGTGGAAAATGAGCATGCAGGGCTTCAGACCAGGGCATAGCCTCAGGGTAGACAACTTCCATTCACACTTGTAGTGCAAACATTCTTGAGTAGCCTGGTGATCAGGCTTATGCATGTTCAGGGTATGAACTAAATGTAAATAAATAAAGATTACTAGAATCTGAGAAAATCTCAGAATCCCTCCTATTAAAACCTTGGTTACCAATGGCGTTTCCAAAACCACTAGTGTGCCTGCCACAAGATGGAATTAAATGTTTTCTGGGTAGCGGGGTTTGGGTGGGTTGAAGATTCCATGGTCAAAAGCCTTTGAAACACTAGGTTAAACAGATATCTTTACAATAGAACTTTCGTGTGCCCTTAATATGTAAACTCATTTTGAATCGCCAAAAGGGTGATAAAATGCAATTTTTTCCAAACTAATTGGACTATAAAACTCTTTGATGACAGAAAACATATTAACATTGCCCAAAACACAAGTGTCTCAAAGGACCGTCTGAAAAATGCTGCATCTGAGGTTTAGTAGTCATTGATATCAATGTCTTTATTGAACGCTATGGCTATTCATCAAAATGATGAATTAATAGGACTAGCTACATATATAAAACCAAACTTAGCTATCACTTTCCTAAACGTGTAATCAAAAAGCCAACAACAGATTTATTATTGCGCATCTGCACTCTGCAATATAATATAAGCATCACAAAAAGTTCCCATCAACTTTAGAAACTTATATTGTAATTTAAGGGAAGACTTTGTCTTCATTTCTTTCCATGCGCTTGTTTTCACAGAAAATTCTAGTGTAAATAATTAATTCACTAATTGTAAAGCCTTCGCATTTTAATCCTTCCATCTCTCCTAATGCTTACAAAATATTTTAGAGATTTGTCTAAGTTCCATTTTATTAAAAGATTAATGAATGAGTAGAGGAGCCCAAAATGGAAAGATGGTTTTGTGTCCAGATGTTTATTCACAGGTCACTCAATAAAAATTGCCAATACCATTTTTAAACTGGAGATTGAAAAGTCATCTATGAGTGACAAGAAGCTTCTTTCTCATTTTAGATTGTTAGGATCTTTTCTTTCTACAGTTTTCCTACTTTATTGGCTTCTAATCTGAAAACTCAGGATCTCTTTCAGATGTAGAGCTCCTTTACAAGCATTGAAAGTGCTGAAGCAGCTTATTCTTACACAATAAAGCCTACATATAACATGTATCATTCTATAACCCTCATACTAATCCAAAATAAGTAGAAATCATACATGAACTGAAATCTGACCTGCTCCTTGAAGCATAGCTCAATGGGAAAGCAGGGTTTTAAGACATTTACATTTAAAAGAAAAAAAATAATTCCTTTACCTTGAAACCCATAGATAATTTTCAAAGTTTGAGAGAAAGCTAAATTTTATCCAAAGTAAATTTTTAATATCTTAATACAGATATTAAAAATACTTTAAATTCAATAATCATGTGCTAATATCTGCAACTTTCTTTAAGGCTAAATAAATGGGGAAGCCATCTTGTTTTCCACATCACTGGCTCTAGCATGCTATAGAAGATCACCATGACAACAGGAGCTGGTTTGCCTGGTGTGAAGACAACACTGGAGGCCTCATTTCCTAAATGCATGTTTCTACTAAAGTTGAATCACCAATTAAAAGACTCTTTTCTGTCCTTGGGGGCTTCAGAGATGCAAATGGTGTTGGAAAAGCTGGCTGGTCAGCTGCTACACCTAGTAACTCCTCATGATTATCTAAAAATAAAATGACTCTTATTTAATATTTTTTTAAGACTAGGTATTTCTGAATCACACTGAACTCGGAGTTAATACTCAAAATCAGAAGACTTGCTTGAAATTGTGAACTACTGTCCTTGTTATAATTTATGATTGATTAATCTTTAAATCCTTTAAAAAAGATTACTCTGAATGTGTTTTTAAGCATCCTATTACCATGTTATGAGATACACAATAATGTATTGTTAACTCTTCATGTCATTTATTATATGAATAAGAAACATAGAATGTAATGATGAAAATTAACATAAATTTTTTTAAAAGATAAAAAATGTGTGATGATGACACAGAAGTAAAACTTAAATGTTAATCTGAATATATTCCTATAGAACATCTTTATGAATTCAAGCAAGAAAATATAAAGCAAGTATTCATTAAAGACCCAGATTCACAAAGAATAGTTTTCTTGACATTCAGGAGCTCAAACTACAAATGTCATTAACGAGTTTTTATTTAAAATAAAAAATTGTATGTCTAGTTTAGGGAGAAATTAAGAAACTAAAAACTGTAACACAAGTATTTTAGGATAAATATGCCAGTTTTAAAAACTATAATTAGTATCATTTGTTGTATACAATGATAAACAATGTTTGACATCTACCCTGTAATGTATACTACTCTATGAATTTCTCTTTTTTGTATCAACTTAATAAATCCATACTTCAGTTTTGACATTTTACTGTCCTTATTTACAAATGCAATGCTAAAAATATGCAAATTATGTTATCAATATATTTATGATTTTAAATATTAAGAGAAGATAGAAATACAACAAAGTTAATTTTCAAGTAAAATTATACATGTCTGTTACTGGGCATATGATAAAGACAAATGTTATTAAACAGTGCTATTTAGGAATTATATGCACAAAATTAACAGTACACACTAGCCAATTTTCTGTAATGTGTGTTTGTATATTTAACTGTTTCTTTGTATAGCTAATTAAATGTTTGTTGCAAAGTCTCATGGGAAGCTCATTTGCATATACCTTTTTATAATGGCTAAACACATTCTCACTAAGTATTGCTTGATGAATAGATATTTCACAAATGCCTGCCATGGATACAACAACAAACTATGGACACATGTCATTATTACTGTAGTTCATCAGCACAACACTCTATGGCTGTCTCTGAATAATGAGACTAACTTAAAAATCACTTGTTTGCTTATGAGTGGTAACTAGTGTAGCACTGCATTTTAATTTTAAAAGTTTAATTAAAATAAAGTTGTGTCCAGTTTTTTGCCTATTTAAATTTATATAAATTTTAATATGAATTTATGTGAAATTTTGATTTTTAAGGAGAAAATTTCATATCAGATATCAGAAAATAAATTGTCAAATTCGGATATAAGCTGAAACAAAAAAGAACAACAGAAAAAAATACGAACACTGTACCTTCTTCACACAGTTATAATGAAAATTACATGAGATAATCAATGTAAATAAAATGTCTATTGATGATAGGTTTACAGTAAGTATTCATTTCCTTCTAGCTTTTTCTCTACCATGAAACAACTTAGAATGACCTTAAAAGAACAATACTTAAGTTATGAAGTTAATTATTCCAAGAGAGTCACAAGGCACACTGGCATATATAGGAGCAAAGTTTGTTTAGTTTGGGTGGGATCTTAGTTTTGCAGTCATATATCACTATAAAAGAGTCATTATTTCTTCTTTTACTTCTTGTAAGTAATTGGTGGGCTGATTAATAAGCCTTTAACACATTCAATTAAATTTTTGGCGATCTCAATATTGTTTTACAGTTTCTTTTACATATTTCTAACTTCTTTGAATATCACTCCTCACGGATGTTCTCAACATCTCTCAATTTAGCACCATCTGTAAATTTAATTAAGTACTTTCTTCACCTTTTCTTGTAGATGATTAAAAAGTCTGCTAAATTAAATAATGACAAACTCCTTCTGGACTCTACACTGTCTTGTCATGCAAAGCATTTTACCTCACAAAACACCGAAATCATGAGTGATGTTTAAAAAAATGCGGGAATTATGTAGACATTCCATTTTTGTCAATGGAAACATCCCCAAGTGTTTCTTGCTAAGGGATCACTAAAATCTGTAACAGTTATGGAACCATAATTTTGATATACAAATAAGTTTTAATTAAATCAACCGGACAAATGACTATAGACAACTATATCAACAGTTTTATATACATATGTGTAAAATTATGTTATATATGCATATGAGAATCTATGTGTATTTCAATGCCAAATGTCAGTGTAGATTTGCTCAAGGGTCAAATGACTCTGGGGAATAAAAATCGAAGAAAGAAATTAAACAGGACTTTCTTTTTTTCTGTGTTTTGCGTTTCCATTTTTATAATAAGCATGCCTTACTTGTGTATTTAAAAAGAGTCAAATTTATTTATACATAACACAGAATTCAGCTGCATGCTATACTCTCACCATGTCAATGAACATCCCTCAAATGTGGCACTTAGAATTGAGTTGCTGAAGTCACTGAAGAAAGGAGGTAACTTTTGCAAATTCAGGCAAATTGTCATCTTAAAACATCAAATTTAATTTATCTAGTGTATTACCAAATATACCTGGATAACATATTTTATGCAAGATGCTTTGCCAGGCAATGCATGGGATGCAGAGTTTATTCATCAGGAAGCAGAGTGGCTTACAGGTTAAGAGGAAATGCCATAGCATATCACAGTTTCTAGCTCTACTGCCTTAAGTAAATTAATTGAACTCTCTGAGCATCTGTTTCCTCAAATGACAAATGGTTATGATAACAGTGCCTATATTATAGAATTGTTGTCAGGATTATGAGTGTTTTTTTGTAATTTTTCTAAAGCACTTAGAACAGATCCTGGCACTTAGAGCACTCTAAATGTAGTATTTTATTTTAATTAATGAATTCAATATAAAGTGATTGAGAGATGGTTCTAGCAGTCTTAAATCATTATAAAACAAGGAGAGTTACAAGCAAGCCAATAAACAAATAAAATATGAAAAATAAACAGAGCTGCTGAATGAATTGTAATAAATGATCTCTTGATATAGTTTATGTTCTAATTAAATAGAGAAACAAACTACATATGTTGTGTAATACAATATGTTGCATTAAAGCCATGAAGAAGCAGAGACAACTGACTTGTTCCACCTATGAAAGCAAAGAAAATCCTGGAAAGGATATGACACTCTTGCTAAAGTCTAAAATCAGAGTAAAAGACACAAGCCTTGAGAATCATGTTAAGCCAGATCTCTTATGCATACTTTTTCTCATATTTGTTTGTTCAAGTCCAAACTGACTAGACTTGGAATAAAATATTCTATAAAGTCTGGCCCCAAATTACTTTTCCAGTTTTACCTGTTAATTCCACCTTAACAACCATTAGAATTTTTGTTGTTGTTGTTTGTTTTTGTTTTGTTTTGTGAGACAGTTTTGCTCTTGTCACCCAGGCTGGAATGCAATGGTATGATCTTGGCTCACTGCAACCTTCGCCTTCTGGGTTCAAGCGATTCGCCTGCCTCAGCCTCCACAGTAGCTAGGATTACAGGCACCCGCCACCTTTCTCACAATCCTGAATCCAGTGGTGCTAGAGACAGATGTGTCACAGAATTCAGAATTTTTCAGATTTTAGAGGGTTACTTGGTGTAAAACTTGGATGGTTTATCAGAAGTCTGGGGCAGCACCATATCAAATACATCAATATAGCTGCAATAAAACATAAAATTACTAATCTCATGTCAGTTCAGGTGAGGTTTTCTGAGATAAGATGAGATCAATCTTAACCCCAAATGAGTTAAGAAAAAAATGTTTAGTTTTTGAAACTTTTTAGAATTGGGAGTGCGAATAAGAGACTGTTGATCTCTGTCAACCAATATGCCATGCTCTGTCTTCTTCTGTAAAACCTTTTGCCTTTGATACTAACTCCCTTCCCCTCACAATTTATTCCTCAAGGCCCAACTTAGACATCATCATCTTGATAAAGATAATCTATAACAACCATGATACTCTTCTATATCTCATTAATACTTTGAGGATCTCTCTCCTATTTTGTTTTGATGCCAGTATATGCTAATTATTCGTCAAAATGTGTGTCACTACCTCTTAACTATAAGCTTTTAAGGGCAGGAATTTATCTTACTCTTCTTAATATCCTGTTTATCATATAGTATCTGCTGTATGGTAGCTACTCAATATTAGTGTTAGAATAGAGAATTAACTTGCAACCATTTAGGAATATAAGATAAGTACACAAGTATGTGTAGGAAAGTTTAAACTTTCCCACTAAAGGTAATTGAGTCTGCTGAAATAAACAGACAACAAATAGATTAACAGGAGAAAAGGTCAACAAGTTTATTGATGTGCACATGTACATGGCAGCCACACAAAATATGAAACTCAAGAAAGGGACTAATGGTTGAAGTTTGAATGCCTTCTTCATAGGGGACCAAAAAGTGGAGAATGTGGGCAATTTTAAAGGAAGATTAAATAATTTTCAGAGAAAAATGAATGGGTCTGAACAACACAAAGTAGTATCCTGGGACAAAGTTCCTCTGGGCTTGGGGGAGGTGATGACAAGTTATGGGAAGATGAGGGGCAGAACCGTACTGCCAACAAAGGTTGTCTTATGATCTTTTCTTTTAAACTTCGAGACAATATATTCTCGAAGTTTAAAAAATCATTTTTTTAGAGCAGCCTCCAGAAGAATAGCCATAGCCTGTCTGGGGGGTGATAACTTTTTAATCTCCTCTCCAGTAATCAATCTTCCCTGGTTGTTTGATGAGATTACTAGGCAGGGAGTTTAAGACAACTGCATTCCTTTCTAAAAAACTTCCCTCGACCAAATAAGGGAACTTCAGAGAGAACACAATCCTGCACTAGGGAAGGGAAGTCAGAGAGACCTTGGTTCTGGGGCTTATTTCTGAGGCCTTACAATCTCTTCTGTTCAAAGCATTCGACATGCCAACATGTCATATTTTGAGGTATTGTTTGTTTTCTGAGCCCCAACATATGCAAAAATCTATCAATATCCTTTGAGTGGTGGAAGTTATATAAGTGGTTGACTGAAGGTTATGGAAGAACAATAGACTGAAGGTTATAGAAGAACAACCAGAAAAAGTTCCCTTCTGTGAATTAGATTGAGGATAGGATTTAGGAGATGGTAATTGAAGAAATATGTTTATGAAAGGTAATCCAAGCTTAAAAAAAGCGTACTGAGGAAGTTGTCCAGATGAGTGATATGGAATTCATGTCAGGGGGACAAACAGGAGATAAGCCCACAGAAGAAGGATGATGCCAAATTGCAGAGAACCTGGACCTCTGTGGTAACAGCATCTGTTCTCCTTCTACAGCACATCAGACACCCGTATTTTTAGGCTTCTGTATTGGACAAGGGAAAAACTAGCAGAGTGAAATTGAGCAATAAATCTTTCCATGCTGATATGTTATGTTTTTGTAGGAAAACAATTTATACTGACTAATAAGCAAAACAATTTTTAGGTGGATGGCTGATGAAGGAAATCATTGCTCATTCCTGCACACTGAACCATGATAAACAAGTACAGGTAAGTTGATTTGACTGTGAGGCAGTAAAATCAATGAAAAAAAAAGGTTAATCGTTTTCTAAAGAAAAAAAAAAAGATAATTGATGAATGATATTTTTTTAAATGGCTTTAGTTCTTTATTCCAACTCCAGGAGGAAAAAACATAGTTGCCAACTTGGTTTAAAAAAATCAGGAAGGTGTTATAGTACTTACAAAGATAAGAGTAGAGAAAATATGCAATTTTGGAAAATTTTAAATAGTGACCCTGGTTATAAAATATTTAAAGAAAAATACACAGGGTTTTGTGGGAGTACACTAATTATCAAAACTGATGTTATGTATTTTATCACTTTTTTCCAAAACATATTATCTCTAATGTTAATGATTTCTTATTACTAGATTAAATGTTAGTAACGATTTACATTTCAAGAATCACAGACAGACTGAGAGTAGGTCTGAACATTTCTGGAGTGTGATTTTGAGGAGTTCATCATAGACATCTCTCTCATTCCAACATCAGCCTTTAATCTACCATGAAGACCAAATATCAACCACGAGATATTATTCCATTGAGTCTTGAAAGACATTCGCCTACATCTATGTAGATGTGTTTTCCTATTCAAATGCAACCTTCTCCTTAAAATAGTCCTTTAAATCTATGTCAGCTGTTATTGTTCGTACCCACTTATTCATCATTAGCTGTAAAGTTCAAAGTTGTGAGAGAGGATGTTGGTTAGATTAAATAAAAGGTAAGAAGAGAGGAGTGCTGTGAAGAGGGATGGGAGAGACACAGACTTCACTGTTGAGACTTCACTGTGCTTAACGGCATTGCACACAAGTGAAAGTGCATCCCTCAAATGCCAGACCCTCCTCCCTTGTGGGACCTCATTTCACAGCAGAGTTGACCCCCAGGTAATCATAAAATGGTATAAACAAGAAGCCTGAATCTCCCAATCATGTCTGTTAATTTAAGTATTTTACCCTGCCCGACTCTGTTGGCTCTTTTGAGTAGCCTTCTTTTAGAAACTATTTCAGATTCTTAGGCAACACTTTAAGAGGTTGTATTGTGAAGCCACTAAGCAAAAATTATATACCACATTCACAAAAATAAAAAATATTTTTAACTAAAACAGTGACAAACATCTATACGTAAACGTTTGCATTAAATTAGCGGAGGTGGTTTCCTTTTTTAAGTAAAAGCACACAGCATTAAAAGTAGTAACACTGATTAGTTAAAGGTTCATCAAACTTTTAGCCCTATCCATGTTAACATAAACTTTATTATAATTTAATTACACATATTTAGTTCCTACTTAGTTCATATTACGATAACTGTTCCAAATCCTTTTTGAAACAAAGAGAAATGAAAATAAATCTTGCTTTAACTGAAGGCACACTTAGAAAAATGAGATCTAAAACACAGTAACAGGCTAGTAGACCCTGACCATCACTTTCTTTATAGCTAGTAAAAAGCCTAGAATTTTTAAGCAGAATTTGTGCAGTTTTAAGAGGAAATGTGTTCTCATGGCCTTTCATCTCACAAACTCAGTTTTTGTTATATTTCCTTCTGTATATATCTAGCACAATGTTATGCTTCATTTGATAAGATTACATAGTGAAAAGCAATAAAATGGACTTCAGGAATTTTGGAGCAATGTATGTCTGTCTGTTTCCCCTGCCTCATACACAAACACACCTGCAAACACATATATGTTAAGTCATTTGCACCCTAACCTAATCCCAAAAAGAATAACAGGTGACATATTTTTAAAATGCATAAATATAGTAACTGTTACAACAAACTAATGAATAAAAATAATTTCTGAAAGGAAAAACCAGTGAATGAACATACACAGGAAATCCTACCTGAGGAACATTGCTATGATTGGGTCAAGTCCTAGTTCATCATTTCCTAACAGCCTAAGCAGAGACAACATGATGGATGACAGAGCTATCATTTTCTATGAAAAGAAAGCACACCAGTTCATCAACAAAGACAAACTTTCCTATCCCTGAGTTCAAAGAAGAATTTGTCAAAATGATCTTTATATAAGGGACAGGGAGCTCCATAATGTCCCCCGTAGCAATTTTACAAGCAATATAGATACGTTTCACATGGCCATTCCTCATATTTCTCTGACACTGAAGCCAAGCACATTAAAAATTGTAGTTCCATAAAGGCAACATGGGAAGTAAAGTTGGAAAAAAAAGAGAGAAAGGAGAAGTTGGAAGAAAGAAAAGACACAGATCTGCATGTTTCTGCAACATGGCCCAATACAAGTTTAATGCTTAAACAATATTGAAACTGAATAGATAACGCTTTTAGAATATATTGTGGGAATATCAGTGTCTCTCTGAGCTTCTAATGAAAGTTAATTGGTAGAGAATTCAGATACACTAGGTTGTTAATCATGCCACTGAACACATAGATAACAAAGTTGGTATATTATTATAATTGAATAAATTATCATATGTCTGCCATATTGAATAGTCAAATCATATACACATGAAGTGGTCTGTAGACATGAGAAAAATGTGGTCCTTTTTTTGTTTTGTGTTTCTTCAGAAAAATAGCTTTATTTTGAATAAGTGCATGGCAAAGGTATCAAATTTCACCCCATACAGCGGTGTAGGCTGATATGTGTGTAACTTAAACACTTCCTTTACCTATACGTTTGACTGCCTTCATGGAGATTTTTAAAGCATTAAAATTGTAATCCAAAGCTCTGTAACTTGCTGAGAGGAAACACAAGTGTTCGATGTGCAACCTATAAAGGCGAGTTGGTTACCTACCACTCATCAAACTATTAGCTCGAAATTTGAAACTATCCTTTATGATATTAGGTGAAGCTGGACACTGCAAGAGCCTTGTGGTTATAGTCGAGTTCGAATCTCAGCTCGGACAAATAGTAAGGAAGTGAGCTTAGACAAGTACCTCAATCTTTGTTAGCTTTAGTTTCCTAATCTACAAAATGGTAATAACACTTCCCTTGGAGGTTGTCCGGAGGTTGAGAGGTCATATGGTGAATGTACTGTGCCTGAAATCTTGTGTACAAAATAGTCAATCAACCAACTAATAAGCCATAGCTATTAAGTATTTCGAATATTATAATCCAATCTTCAGAATTGGGTCCTCCTTTTGTTACAAGGGAGCAGAGGCTTCAGTTCATTCCACAAATTGTTGGCCAAAGGGCTTTTGGTCTCTGGATACCAAAAACTATAGAAAAATAAATGCATATGCAAATAAGAGGAAAAACCAAGTGGCTTTTTTTTTTTTTTAAGTAGTTGAGGTTGCAAACATACCTCTTGCTTTGGCTAATATGTGAACCATAGAAATCATGGGTTTTAGTCTGTCCATACTTGTAGAGAACCTAAAAAAAATTTTTTTTAGTGAATTTAGATAAAGAGATTTCATGAAAACTATCTAGAGCAATTTTTGAAAGAAAAACTGTTAATATTTCCATGATAATTTTTATGGAGTTAAATTTTTACTTAAATGAAAACTTGGCAAACCAATCGATACAGGAGCTTCGGCAATGGGTGAAACCCATTGATTTCTCTATGGCACCAAATTAACAATAACCTCTTTTTATAGGCCACCATTTGACACCATTAGCTCACTTTTTACCACTGATAGAGCCACAAAATGTAAAGAAAATTAAAGAAAGCTGAGGTCATCCTAGGAGAAGAGCACTTTGCAATGAATTGGTCATGAAATTTTGCTGGTTTTGAGTGTGTGTATGTGTGTGTTTTAATACGGATGAAAAATGCATTTAGCTCTCTCTCTCTGTTAATTGTATGAGTGGGAAGAGCTATAATTCTGCAAATCAACTATTAATTTTCTTTTGTTTATTATCTATAAGAATGGGACAGTATTAACTCTCATATCTGTTTATCTTCTCTCATATAAAGGTTGTGTGGTGTCGCAGAAATAATTTGGGTTTCTGATTTAGACCAACTTGTATTTTAACTCTGTTTTTTCCTGTCAGTTGAGAATCTTGAAACACATATGCATATATAGAAACATCTTCAAACCTTGGTTTCTCCATATGCAAATAGGGTTGATAACAACTATCTTCTATTTTAAAGTCAATTTTTCTTTTTAAGTGGAAGTAAAAGAAATTTTTCTTCCCCTGTACTTGAAAGTAGCACTATACAGAGACTGACTGGAGTATGAATGAAAGCTCAAGTGAGTTTTGATGGCAACTGTTTCCTCCAATACGGAGTAGATAAAGAAAGGGAAAGAATTCCAGTTAGCCAAGGATGTTAAGGGGTGTACATTTTTACCACTTCAGGCATGAGACACACCAATGGCAAAGGACTGGGCTGTTATCTTGACAGTCACTTACCCTTAGAAACCTTGTTCCCTTCTAGCAAGCCAGAAGATAAACAGAACTATCAGAGATCCTCAGAGGGACATGAACAGCCTGCCAGGCACAATTTGTGTGCTATGGTCCAGTATGTCCCAAAGAAAGGCAGTAAGTAAGCCCCGACCAGCACTATAGGTCCAATGGGACTGAGTGAAGTCTGACTCCTCTGAGGCAAGGAGAGATGAGGAAGTCAGGGTAGGGCAGCCTCATCACATCTAGAGTGAGGAAGTGTTCAGAGGTGGAGTTTTTCAAGGGGTGCCAGCAAGACAGGGTAACCCCACCCAAAGAGATCTTTTAAAATGATAGATAAAATCCAATCCCACATTTATAGTGAATCTGAAATTAAATTGTGGTGGTGTAGTCAATTGCCTCAGGTAATTCTATACCTAAAGCATACACCTTTCAAATTCCTTAGGGGCTGGTTTTGTGTCCAGATACAAATCTCATTATAAAATGGCTTCTCCTTGGAAAAGCTTAGACCTCAAGAAGACGGACTTGTCCCAGAGACCCTTTCCCAAAACAGGGGTGCAAATGAAACACGGTATGAAATGTGTCTGGCCCATAGGAGGCACTCAATGCCTGCTAGTGCCTTAAGGTTGTTCGATTCATTTCTCCATTCTTCCAAAAAATATAGATTTATTGAATGTCTCCTGTGTGGCAAGTATTGGCCTTGGTCCTAGAACTAAGCAATGACTAAGAAAGACAAATCCACATGCTCAGGGAATAAAAGGACCAGCTTTGACCTGTGCTTTAAATTAGTTCTTCCAGACATGGTCTTGGCAGTGCAGCTTGTTAGAAAGAGCACTTTACTAGGAGTTAAAAAGATTGGAATTCAGCCTCTACCATTAATTAGTTATGATTTTGGAAAAGCCGTTTCATGCCCCTGGATGTCAGTTTCTCTGGAAAAGAAAAAAAAAAGAACTTTAGATGCATAAGTTCTAAAGCCTCTTTTTTCTGAGCATAGGTAACTACGTGGTTATCAAACATGTGTCCTTGGGCTTGTTCATGCCATGCCAAGTTCACTAGCCTTTTCGAAAGAGCTGTTTTTCTTGCCTGACCCTATTACTCCTCTCTTTATGCCTAGCTGACTAATAAAGGCAGCAGGGTTCTTTTGGCCCACTTTTAGTCATGATCCCGTGGCAAAACAGTTTGCAGATCAAAGTGACTAGCCAGACTTCGAGTGCAACCATTGACAAACAGGTCTCAGTTACCCTCTCCAGCAGTGGACAGTGCTCAGAAGCCGTCTACACCATGATTTAACACTGTGACCTTGTTTTGAAACAGTTCTTTTCGATACCAGATGTCCAACAATGGCTATGTTCGCAGACCTTGCTCAGTACCTACGATACTCATGTATGTCATCTTGCTCCAAAATGTGCTGTAACCACAGCCTGTCTCAACACCATCTCCTATCTCAGGTTTCCTGAGAAAAGGAAGGCACTGGGGTGAAATGAGGAGACTCCACTGGATTGATTGGTGAGCCTCAGCCTTATCTAGCTTCCCCCATGTTTCAGGGTAGTTTTGTGCACTCTGGTGATGCTGAGAACAGATTGATGCCAATAAGCCATTTGAGATAAGAACTAATTGGAAACAGAAGGTTGAAGAATGATTATGTTGGGAATGAGCAAAGGGGACAGACAAGTAATTATTCAGGCAGAATTTCTTTACCCAAAAAGCAGATGGAAGAGGGAACAAAATTCCAAAGTCCGTGGCAGAAGTAAGCAGCTGCACATTTCTTTTTTTGCAGAAAAGCAAACAGAGTGATTCACTGGGTTGGTAATGGGCTTCAGGGATCCCTAGGGATTCACAATGTGCTCGCAGCTCACAGTATGTAAAATAACTCAGTGGCCTCTGTCTACTTCACCTCCTCAACTGGCTCTAATTGTGACGCACATGAGATGAGATGGAAGGGAAGGACGGAGGAGAATCAGCCTCCTGTTTACACATGAATCACACCGGTGGTGTGTTGCAAAGAAGTCAGAAAGAGCAACGTATACATATTCTGTGTTTGTAATGAGCCATAGATCAGATTGGACTGCACATTTCCATTCATAAATATGAACTCATAACAAATAGAAATCAGGAGAAAGTAGACTCTTGCACAATATTCCTCAAAATTATTATGGAGTCATCAGGCTGCAGTTAAATAGAGCTCTATGATCTCAAAACTATGATTTGATTTGAAAGGCAAGACAATAATAATTAGTAATCAGGGTAGGAAACTGAGCATCCCCCCACCACCCCCCTGGCAAAGAAAACTCCATCAGCAGATGCTTTACTCAGCAAGGCTAATTTAAAAGCTGTCTAACACTGTACTGGGTACAAAAATACAAAATAACAGAAAAACTTTCCCAGTTTTGGTCTCAGACTTAAACTATATTTCCCTCTGTCTATATATGTGTGTGTACAATATAAATATATATTTATATATATATATATGTTTTTGGTTGCATTTGTCCTTAAATCAGGAGTGATTTAAGGACAAATGCATTAAAACAACATTCCAGGACATCCCTCCTAAAGCATGATGTAGTCAAAAGGAAACTGGACCCCCTGCTAGCTGGGAACATGAAGAATATTGCAGGCTTCACAGCGATGAGAGGAGTTATTAACATAGTCAAAAGACAAAAGTCAAGAGATATAAGACCTCATATGAGGTAAGAACTATCATTTGGTAATACGGATAAGAAAAAAGATAGAGTTATTCAAAAAAGAAAAAGAAATGGCAGTAATATATTTCAGAAGTAAAACAATAGTAGATCTAAGAGTAATAGATTTTTGATGAAATGAGGTATGAACTTTTACAATGCTTGATTGGTTTAGGATTTCCAAAAATTGATGTCAAAGTACATCCAGTTGCAACCTCTTCTCTGCCCCAACTCACTTTTTCCTCTTCCCTCGAAATGTCTAAACTCCTTTCTGCTACAGGTCGACACGAGGAGTTCTTCTGTTGGCCTGGCTCTTCTTGACTTTTCCTCTAACTAATCACAATCTTCTGGTTTTGTGGGCTTTTGCACATTATGCAATGAAATCTGCGGTTACATATTTATTTCTGTGTTGGCTGAATGTCAGTCTTCCTCGCTACATTGTAAGCTGCCTTTGAGCCGAGACTTGTCTGTCTCGTTCACCACTGTTAAATCTAGTTCTCAGCCAAGAGCCTGGCACAGAGTAAGTGCTCAATAAACGCTTATTTCTGCATTGACGGACATCACCCCAAAACCTCTTACAGACTTTTGTTAGTAGGAAAATGGTTAAAAGCAAAAAAGCTAGATCACAAGACTGATATATGCAAAAATAATATTTAAACTTGAAAGAGTAATTTAAGCAGCATTTTGCTACTTATGGCTGGCTAAAAGTCATAATAATAATAACATATAATTCACCCTACCCTGAAGTTATGCTTTTCTTCTGTGCTCTGTGCTGGCCAGAGATGTGTCCCAAATCAGGAGATCAATATGGTTCTTCAGGAAATGACTTACGTGAACTAAAGCTATTTCCACAGGCAGCGAAAGGCCTTGGTTCACCAAATTTACCTCTGTTTTGAGGGGCTTCATCCAGAGTGGCTTCTTAATTTACCCTAACTTTCTTGTATGGCGATGAGCAAGTACACTCAAACACTCAATACAGGTGTGCAGTAGATAGATTTTTGCACCAATAGTGAGTGTGAAGGCAAGCTTGATGCAAAACCTACTGTCCCTTCCAACCCAAGGAGCCCTCTAGGAGGAAAGGTCAAAAATGCTTTATCTTCAGGTTTGTTAATCCCAGTTTTAGTGCAGCTTGGGAGACTACCAGTTAGGAAGATGGCAGCAGCTGCAGGCTGGGCTGCCAGAAAAGATGGTATCCTAATTTTGGTATTCAGGTGGAAAACTTAGAAAACCTGAAGAGTATCTGTACCCAAACTGGATTGTGTGTGGTTTGTTTGTTTGTTTGTTTGTTTTTCAAAATGGAGTCTTCCTCTGTTGCCCAGGCTAGAGTGCAGTGGTGTGATCTTGGCTCACTGCAATTTCTACCTCCTGAATTCAAGCTATTCTCCTGCCTCAGCCTCCCAAGTAGCTGGGATTACAGGTGCCACCACCATGCCCAGCTAATTTTTTGTATTTTTAGTAGAGATGGGGTTTTGCCATCTCTACTAAAGAGACCAGCTCCACAGCTGGTCTTGAACTCCTGACCTCGTGATCCACCCACCTCAGGCTCTCAAAGTGCTGGGATTACAGGTATGAGCCACCACACCCGGCCTGGATTCTGTTTTTCCCATTTTAGAAGGATCCTAATGAATGCACCTGATTTTTAAGTTCCTGGGGGTCTAGTTGTTTAGAATTCCCAAGGATAGAAACTTATTTCCCTATGGGAGTGAGACCTTAACCTCACTCAGTCATATTGTAGGAGCTAGGATAGCTGTGGAGTTTTCTTAGGAATTCAAGCTTCCAAAACCATCCATGTAGTCAAAGCTTGGGAAAAAGGAAATAAAAATAATATGAATTATTTTTTATATTAATTTATAAATGCAGTTGTGCTTGGAGATGATCACTCATATAATGTCTCATTTTCTTTGTTCTGTTTTGGTTTAGTTTTGCCAACTATTTTGTTATTTATATTTCAAAAAAATAAAATAAAAATCATTTTTATTTTTTAGCTTGAAAAAACATATGTAGTTTAATTATATATACAATTATAACAAAAACAATGTCTAGAATTGTATAACAATTAACCATGTGTCAGGCACTATTCTAAAAATCTTATTTACATTAATTCACTTAATCCTTATGACACCCCTATGATGTAGCTACCATTATGATTTCTATTTTTAGAAATTAAGATATTGAGTCAGAGAATGTTGAATAACTTGCTCAAAGTAATACAGCTTTTAAGTGACGGAAGTTATATTAGTCAATGTTCTCCAGCGAAACACAACCAGTAGTATGTATTCACAGAGAAAGGAAGAGTTATTTTAAGGAATGGGCTCACATGATGTGGCAGCTGGCAAGTCCAAAATCTGCAGAGTGGGCTGGTGAGGTAAAGACCTAGAAAAGAGTTGATATAGCAGTTCAAGTCCAAAGACAGTCTGCTGACAGAAGTCCCTCTTCCGTGGGGGAGGGTAAGGCTTTTCTTGTAAGACTTTCAACTGATCAGATGAGGCCCACCCATGCTACAGAGGGTAATCTGCTTTATTCAAAGTCCACAGATTTAGTCTATGGCCATATCACCCTGTAAGCACCAGATCTCATCCCAAAGTCCACAGATTTAAATCTAACATATCCTCACATCAATGTGTAAACTGATGTTTGACCAAAACTGGGTACCTTAGTATAGCCAAATTGACTCATAAAATTAGCCATCTCAGAGCCAGGACACAAACTCAGTCTACTCTGACATCCAAATACTTAGTGAATACACTAGCCAGGCATTTAGACTATAAGGATAAACTGAACCATTTAATCTAAATTTTAGTGGCTGCAGGAATTCACTGTTAGTGTTTACTTTCCATGCTTATGACAGTGGAGAAAATGTATGGGAGTGGGGGAGTGTGTCTGTGTGTATGTTATGCGTCTGTATCTGTGTGCATAAAATACAGGACCACTGCTTCAATAATTTCCACAGGTAAACATAATCCCTCATTGTATCATGATAACTGTTAAGTATGAAGGTGGCAAAAGATAAACTGCAGGAGTTGTAATTTAAAAATAACATAGTGTTCATTATCAGTTTTCAAATGAGGTTCAGATGTCAGGGAAAGAGTTAAGCTCTTCAGAGCAATTCATACACTGCTATATTCCATGACAGCGGAGTCACTAAAGTACTGGCTATGTTTTCAGAGCAGAACAGTGAAGAGAAGAGGTAATCCCAGAGTTTGAGTTGTGATTCCACCATGAGTCAGAAAGTAGTCTTTCCGTGAAGCCCACCAGGAGCCTCAGAATGCCCATGCCTTCTCCACAGCGGCCTCTCCATCTTCCCTTCCAAGATAATAGTCCATGCTTCATGCTTATTCCTTAGAGTAAGGTACTGCCTCTAGAACACCTAGGTTAAATAAAAAATGTGTTGCCCTGTGGCTACTATATTAGGTCATGGATATACACTCATGAAGGCAAAATTCGGTTTATTTTTTATAAGCCACCATAGTGGAGAGCCAATTCCTGTCTAAAAAGGAACTCAGATTCATTCTGCTTTACTTTTCACATCCATAAAGGAGGGACAGATATTCCAATTATGGATGTTGACGTTTTATCGAATACTGGGAGAAGCAATTTCAGAAGCTCACTCCTTAGAGAATAGTTTTTTCTCTAAAGTTGAGCCTGGCTTTGCAGGAGATGCCCACTAGAGAATTGGAGTAAATATTTGCCAAGATTTTTTTATTTTTATTTTTTGAGAGCTAAGGATAACAGAAGATATTTGCTGAGAACTTTTATCCATCATTAAAATAAATACCCTGAAGCCTGGCAGGGGATAGAGCTCTACTCTTCCCCTGACCTACCCACTTTTTGGAATAAACCAGAGTAGAGGTGGTGTATCAGCAGATCCCAGAAAAAAAGTAACACTCTACAGGTCAATTCTTCCAGCACCTCCTCACTGAGTGATAGCTATATGATTCTTCAGACACGAACATCAGTTAATGTAATACATTCTAGTTACAGAGTCTAAATTGAGGAATCAAAATTTCATGTATAACTAGAGGCATGATAATTGATGGTTTGGAACACCAAGAAGCAATGTTTACATTTCAAACATAGAGCGCTTGATTTTCCTGGCAGGAACATGAAAAAGACAAAAAGGATCTACACAGTTACACAGGAGGCAACATGTTTCAACCATGAACATTTCACTGGAAATGACTAAAAGGGCTTCTGGGAAAACCTGGAGGACAGGGAACTGAGTGAACAAAACAGGGATTCACACAGAGAGATGGTGTTAAAGAAGGTGGAACCAGGCTCTTTAAGACAAAAAGAGAGAGCGCCGCATTTCACGATGTTTCCCTTTGCCTGGTCCCCCGGCTTCTAATAAGAACGAGGAGAGAGTTTGACTCTATGTCCCCCGCAAAACAATGCCACGATAACACAATTCTATGGGGCTAGACATCAGAAGAAATGCAGATAAAATCAAAGAGGATATTATGAAAAGGATGTGATAAACATATTGGGTCCTAAGAGAACATTAGAGAGGAAGAGGTGAGTTGTGAAAAGGGGGGGGAAAAAGCAAAAAGCGTTTGCCAAGGGCCTCTGTAAACAAGGAGAAGCAGAAGTGAAATGCTCTCCCAAATTCTAAGTGAGGTGCTGGAATAAAAAGAGTCACTGGCTCTCTGAACAGAAAAACTGGTAGGAGATGCTTTGGGAAGAAATATCAACAACAAACTGTTTTATGAAGCAGCCTCGCATCTGGGGCATATTGACCTCATTTGATGTGCAGGTGGCCACATCTGAGAAGCAGAGATGTGTCAGGAGAAAGGCAGAAAAATGCAACAGGGCAGAGCCAGGAAGGGGGACGCTAGCGGGGTCATTAACATGCACAGCAGTTGACAGCTGAGCCCCAGTGAGTTAATAGAATCCCCCAGGTAAAAATAGCAGATGAAGAAGACCAAATGGGAAAGTAAAAAGGTAGGAAAGGCACCGAAAGGAATGCTAAAGTAATAAAATAAGAATTGGATTATACGGTGAGTTACAAAGAGGATGTATTAAATTTAGTAGAAAGAGGAAGAATAAGCCTGTAAAATAAAATAGGAAATTGATGAAGAAAAGAGACCCAAAACAAAATATAACACTTAACTAACTTCACAAAACTTCTACAAACTGGAGACAATTCAATTATCCCAGTCAACTGAGTGCCAAAAATGTTTACAGGACCGAATGAGAAGGTTGTCTCCCTCCCTTGGGCTCCAGCATTTTCACAAAGCAAACAGTGCCTTTCTCCTAGGTTTTTCTACCCCTGAGCTGATAGGATATACCCTTCAAAGTCACAAGAGGAGCAAGAACACAGTTCAAGCCTCACATAGTTTGGAAAGCCAGTCACACAACTTTCTAATCTACAATGGCCAGCATTTCTATGATCATTTGTGAGTTCTATCTACAAGTTGAAATGACAGACCATTGAAACACTGAAGCCATGGGGATGCCAGAGCTACTTTAAACCAATGTTCCCCTGACTCAGGCCTGTAATCTCAGCACTTTGGGAGACAGAGGTGGGTGGATCACTTGAGGTCAGGAGTTCAAGATCATCCTGGCCTATATGGCAAAACCCTATCTCTACTAAAAATATGAAAATCAGCCGGCGTGGTTGCAGACACCTGTAGTCCCAGCTACTCTGGAGGCTGAGGCATAAGAATCTCTTGAACCCAGGAGATGGAGGTTACAGTGAGCCAAGATGGCACCACTGCACTCCAGCCTTGGCAACAGAGCGAGATTCTGTCTCAATAAATAAATACATACATAAATAAAGAGAATGTTCTTCAATAAAATAGTAGTTGAAGCAGAGTTGGCTTCCTTCACTTTCAGTTTACATTCTCTTTTTCTTCTTTTCATTCTTGTTCTCATCTTAAGAGCTGTGGGAATATCCCTGAACGTGTTCCTCCCTTCCACCTTATTAGCATCTTGAAAAGACACATTGCCAGTTACCATACTGTTTATTTACATACCTCTGAGCCAAAGGACACGTCTCTGAAGATGAAGAGACCTGCTTTTCAAAATTATAAAATACCTTTCCCTTAGTTTCATGACTTTTCAACGTACTAGCATATTCTCTGCCTTCCTAGGTACTAAAAATGAATGGTTTGAAAAACTGCCATTCATAAGTCAGAAGCAGGTTTAGGTGGAAGCATTTCTCCCTCTACCTGGTCCACTCCAATGTTTTAAAAGTCCATTATTTTTCATGTTTGTGGAAAGGCACCGAGCCACATTTCAATTTCTCCTGAATCCAATATCTCATGGCTAAAGATTTTGCAGTAGTTCACGGAGGCAACAGCATGCAAGAGTTTAGCTTTTGTGGGGTGCATGCATGCATGTTGGGGGGGGTGTGTGTGTGTGTGTGTGTGTATGTGTGTTTGTGTCCCCTTCCAAAAATGAAGGTGCTCTTTTCACCTCTTTGGGGCTGCGGCAGAGAATGAAAGCCTCTACAGTTTACATTCGCTTTGTCAGCCCCGTAAGCAACCATCTGTTTCAGCTGTAGAGTGCGATCTGTCAGTTTTGTTTTAGGTTGTGATGCAGTGGCAGGAGCCTGCTCATTGTTGTCTTCTTAGAGAACCACAAAGTAATTAACCATTCCAGTACTGACTACAAAAGAGATGGCCACTCTCAATGTTGGGCCAGATTTTTGCTTTCTCCAGTGCTGGAAATACTACAAAAAACTGAATAGCTATTCATCGTGTTTCATTGTTCCCTAAAGAGGCAACATGCTCTTTGTTATAAAGGCAACCTGGATTTTCCTACATACCATTTCATTTCAATGTCTGTGTGCCAAAGATGAAACAAAGTCTGGGTGATGTAGACAAACAATCAAAACATGACAGTGACAAACACCCTGAGAGACCTCATTCACTAACACGTGAACAGTGAAATATCTTTTACAGGCCATGGAAGGTGTGAGCTGGGGGCTGGAAAGAAATAGAAAAGAAGAGGGGGCAGGGCTTGTTTTTAATATCATTGGGGATGTAATGTTCTCCTGATTGAGTGTAACTTCATGGGGAAGGGGCACCGTCCTCATAATAAAAGACCTGTGGAAAGAGAGAAGGGTCAACAGATTTTATATTTCATTCTATTTTCCTCATTGGTTCTCTGTGCTTTTCTTTCTTTTTTCTCTTCAATCTTGAATACGATCTTTTATCTCTTCTCATCATAAAATGAAATTAACAATCAAATTTTGAATTAACAAGATATTGAAAAATACCTCTAAAATAGATATATAGAATAGGCTTTTAAAACTTTGGGAAATAGTTACCCTATAACAAGAAAAGTAAGAGAAAAATGAAAAATTTATTGTTTTGTCTCTCACATCAAGATTTCTAAGGAGTATATAATATAAATGTATGAATTTAATAGAGCTAGTCAAGCATCAGTTCTATCTCTATTTGCAACTGACTCCTTTATTTTTTACTAGCAAATTAAGAAGTTAGATGAAACAGTTAGGTTGGCTATCTTATCAGATAAGAAAATATTGCCAGTGATGTGAAGTATGGATTCCACATCTGTAGATATTCTAGCCATGTACACAATAGCAGGATTTGAGTAATTAGGTTCTCATCTTCTGAATATATCCTCTAAAAGTCATTTAACCATTTTCCCTGACAGCTTACTAAATTTCTGGATTTTTCTAATTAACATTTATTATGCTTTAAATATTAATTTATAAAGATGTTTTCCTTTGCAATTAAAAATACTCCTTATTAATTGAGAGTAATTAATTCATGTCCTGTTCTTAATGTTTCTTTCATATCTTTAGTCAGATCTCAAGTCTTCCATTCGTCTTTGCTCAATACAGTATATAGAATATTTATTAATTTTCTTACTTTTCCCTGTAGATGTTCAGCTACATAGTTTTAGGTCTGCTATGTTGACTGCTCCTTTTAAAACTCTATACATAAGTGGTATCAAGGCATAACCAGTATCACATGAGACAATATACGTTTGCATCCTACTTTTTAGAAATTAGGCTCTCTACGTTAGAAAGGTTATTGTTTTTCAAATTTATACATATCATTTTCCTAACTCACATATTTTATCTGTGATTTTCCTTATGACTTCAAAACTTTCAAAGTATTTAGTATGTAATTATTATTAGAATCATGCAAATGTTTTTGCTGCCTTGTTTAAATTCAATTTTAGAGAATTGTTTTGCTCCTTGCAGAAAGAATGTCCTGGATCTGTCCTTGAGATCTATGTAGCTATGTCTGGTAGCCATAGCATTATGAACATCTTAACTCAACAAATATCTTTATCCTGCTGTCTCCATCTAAAATAATACAGATCACTCTAATCAAGGCACAGTTTTCTAGAGGATACTGAAATCCCAGCCAAAGAGTAAGCTCTTGGCAAAATTACAGAGTAAGGGATATTTTAAGTTGTATATCTCTAACCGTCTCGTTAGAATTCAATGTCCTAGAAGTCAGGCTCAGTATTTTGTTTAAGTCTGCAGTTCTTCAGTCTTCCCTTTACCCTCAGCCTCAGTGCTTCTAGTCTAACAAAAGGCCTCTGTCTACAGAGTAGATATCCAGGAAGTGGCTAAGATACTTGCCTATATCCCATACCTTATCTCTCACTTTTTCATTCTTTCTCTCTATTTCTTTCTGACTCTTTATCCCTCCAAAATTCTCAAACAGAATCCGCATGCTGCCAATAAGAGATATTCTCCCCAAGGGGTTGATATGCTCTTGCCTAGGTGTGATGGAGTGATCACCCACCCCATCAACAATCAATAAGTATATTCTAAACATTAACATATATATATACAAATAGGTTTTATTCATTTTTTTCCATTTTTTTGAGACAAAGTCTCACTTTATTCCCCAGGACTAGAGTGGAATGGCATGACTGGCTCATTGCCATTTCTACCTCCGGGGCTCAACCAATCCTCCCACCTCAGCCTCCCAAGTAGCTGGGACTACAGGTCCACACCACCATGCCTGGCTAAATTTTGTATTTTTTGTAGAGACAGGGCCTCACTATGCTGCCCAGGCTGGACTTGAATTCCTTGGCTCAAAAGATCCTCCTGCCTTGACCTCCCAAAGTGCTGGGATAACAGGCACAAGTAGTAACTATGCCCAGCCAATGATATTTTAGAATTAGGGAATGAAGAAGAAATACATACTATTGAAATAATTTACATTTTGTTTATTGATGGTAAAAAAGATTTTGCTTTCAGAAAATACACCATAGTGATAATGCTTTGATGTTTACATGGATACTAACTCAAAGAGTAATAATTTTAATTTGTTTTAATTCTTGATTTTGATGTTTGTCATGACTGAAAAAGATATCTCTCAAAGATAAGAATGATTCTATGGAAGAAGTCTATTATTGTCTGTATTTATAAAAATCACAATACTAATTTTTTCATCCCTAATTTTTCAATACCAAATTCAACCCTGATTATTAATACTAATTTTTCGTAATTTTTTAATTACAAAAAGAATTTTGTTGAAATATGGCTACTACATTTTCATCTTCCCTGATGTCATTCAGTTGTCCTTGGGAGTAAATCGGAGATGCAATTTTGTACTTACAGCACAATCGAAATTCCTCAGTTAGAATATACCAAAACAGGTTTGAGAATCCTTTTTCCAAAGCTTTTAAAGATTCAGATGTGAGGATTATAAATAGATGACATATTTGCATTGTTTTTAGCAACCAAATCACCCCAATTTTTCTTAACGTTCATTTATAAAAAGCTTTTTCCACAGCACGAATATATTTCAAAAGTCATTTCTTTCTCACTCCTTATTTAAAATGGCATGTTTACAAATATATATGCCAGGTCACTTACCACTGAAAGCAATTTTTTCAGTTTGAATGATAAAAAGCTTCTATTAGGGACAAAATCTGAGATGTGCTATTTTATTGTTTCCTTCTACCTGCCTTCTTAATATTTTCTCAGCCAGTTTCCTTTACGAGGATCTTATAAACACATTTATCTGTTCTGCCCACTACCTAAACTGGATAATGAATTAATCAAATTAATATCATTCTTTTTCAATAGAAGAACATATATTTCATAAGAAAAGATATAAGAATGGCAAACAAGCATATGAAGAGTTATTTAATGTCATTAGGCATTAAGAAAATGCAAATAAAACCACAATATAGTACACATATTTGTTAGAATGACTAAAGCTAAAAATATTGACAATGCCAAATGCTGACACGGATGTAGAACAACTAGAATGCTCATATATTGTTAGTGAAAATGCGAAATGGTACAATCACTCTGAAAAACATTTTGATAGTTTTTTATAAAGTTAAGCATACACTGTATGGCCCAGATAAATTAAAACTATGTTTATGCATATTCAAACAGCTCTATATATAATTACCCACACTGGAAACAACTCAAATGGACTTCAATAGGTCAACAGATAGACAAACTATAGTATAGTCACACAATGAAATACTATTCAGCAACAAATAGGAACATACTGTTGATACATACAATAACATGAGTGAATTACAAAGGAATTACGCTGACTGAAAGAAGCCAGTCTCCAAAGGTTACATATTTTATAATTCTATTTGTATGGCTTTTTTGAAAAGACAAATCTATCAAGCGGTTGCCAGGGGTTATGGGTGGAGGGAGAGGTGACTATGAAGAGAGGGCAAAAGGGAGTTTTTTATGGTGATGGAACTGTTCTGTATCCTAATATGGTGGTGGTACTATAAATCTATACATGTGTTATACTTTATGGAACTGTAAACCAAAAGAAAAAATCAAGTTTACTATACGATAATTTTAAAAATAGAAAAATAAAAAGCCAATGAGGCTATAGTCAACCCATCAGCATAGTCATCATTTGACATAGGGACTAACTGAGAGTATAATACATGCTAGCAAAGTTAAATTATTTATTTTAGGTGAGAGAGTAAGTAGAAATAGAAACTTTAATATGTTTTCCTACAACTCCACAAATTTTCTAAAACTCACTTGCTGACTGCTGCCCTAGACCCCTGCTACTCAAAGTATGGTCTATGGATCAGCAGTATTTTTGCATTGGACATCTTAGAAATCTGGGTTTTAAAAGGCCTGCCAGATAATTGTGATGCATGCTAAAGCTGGAGAAATACTGCCCTGGAGTACTTGGTAGATCACAGTTTCCTGAGCCCCATCCCCAGATTTCTAATTCAGTAGATCTGCTGTGAGAATCAAGGATTTCCAATTTCTTACAAGTTCCCAGTTAATGTTGATGCCACTTATCTGTGTACCACACTGTGGGAACCCTTGCTCTAGCCTACTCTATGTGGTACAGTAGCCACTAGCCACATGTGGCTTTTAAATTTTAATTAATTACAATAAAATAAAAATTAAAACTTCAGCTTCTCACTTTCACTAGCCACATTTCAAATGCTCTTAGTCACATTACTTACCATGTGGCCCTTTAAGAAATAGTTTCCTGACTGTGGATCTAGGAAAGCACTGCTCAATAGACCTCAGTGAAGTTGTTCCATGTCTGTGCTAATACAGTGGCCAATAGCCACATGTGGCTATTTAAATTTAAATTTTAATTAATCACAATGAAATAAGATGAAAATCAAATTCCTCATTCATAGTATTCACATTTCAAGTACTTAATATCCACGTGTGGCTAGTGGATACCATATTAGCATAGATACAAAATATTTCCATCATCATATCTATTTACGGGACAGTGCCTTTCTAAACTAGGGGCTAAGGAAGCTTTTCTTAAAATTTTCCTCAACAGTAAATCATTAAAGCTTCCAGACCTGATGACCTCTGCTACAACTGCTCAACTCTGCCTTTGTAGCTGGAAAACAGCCATAGCTAATAACTAAACAAATGGGCATGACTTTTTTCTGATAAAAATTTATTTACATAAAACAAGCAGCTGGCCTGAGGATCACAGATTATTGAACCCTCCTCCAGACCAATTCCATAACCGGACTTCTAAGTCTCTGGGACCCTGCTTTCATACCTCAGAATTAACACTTCATATTTCAATATAGACACTGAACTGGAAGTCTTCTAACAGCTCTTTTCTTGGCTACTTTTACACTGGGTAGGTCAAGACAATTTTCAAATGTCATTGTAAAAATATTAAGTAAAGTAATACTCTTGGTAATGGCTTTATGCCAAGTGAAATGAAGGGATAATTCTGTCGCAAACCTAAAATAAAAATATTTAGCCTGAAACATTTTGGGAATTTGTTGCCTTTTGGATTAGAATAGATTAATATCTACTACAGGAAACATTTTTTTCATGGTTTCGCTTACTACTTCACAAGGTATAGCTCACATACTCTCTTCCATTATAAGAGTAGTCAGTTCTTTTAGCATACGTGACAAACAGACACATGAAAATCATGATTCTCTCATTCTTTACATCAAAAATCTATGTTCAGGAAGAAATAGTTAGCTATGTACCTAGTGTTTTAAGAAAAAAAATTACTAGTGCCTCCTTTCAAAGTAAGAAACCTTTTTTCAATATAATTTGGATTAGTAAATCTCTAAATACGCATTATCTACTAGGCACTGAGAGGATTACAACAAAAATATAGTGTTGCCTTTACCAGGTGTTTAAAGTAGTGGCAAACTTAAAAGTTTCTAGAATCTTGAAGAAGAGATGCCTCAGTTGTTTTTCATTTGAAAAAAAGAAGTTTCAAACATTTTTTATTTAAATTTAATTTACTGACTCAAACCATCCAAGGCCAACGAATTGTCTACTTTTATCCAGTAATGTCATTTCCAGGAAAATAAGGTTGTGGTACTGTTATAATTTGAATGAGTCCCTCCAAAGTTCATGCTTTCAAAACTTAATTCCTGATGCCACAGTGTTGACAGATGGAACCATTAAGAGGTGATTAGGTCATAAGGGCTCTGCCTCATGAATTGATTAATGCTATTGTGGGGGTAGGTTAGGGATCTTGATACTGGGTTTCCAATAAAAGGATGAATTGGGTCTCTTTTCTCATTTGATCTTGGTCTTTTTCTCTTGAGCTATCCTGCCACTGGATGACACAGCAAGCAGGACTTTACCAGATGCCAGCATTTTTGTCTTGAATTTCCCAGCCCCCAGAACTGTGAGAAATCAATTTCTTTGTACTCAGTCTATGGTATTCTGTTATAGCAATACAGAATTGTTAGGACAAAGATGGGCACTCTGATCTAGAAGACAAATATATTCTACTAGGAAAATAGATACTTAGTTCTGCTACATTTTCTGAAAGGTTACTAAAATGCCTATATTAGTTAATCAGTTAGTTGGTTAGTTAGCTTAAGTGGACTTTTTTGTTGTTCAGAGTGGCGGTTTCTGTTTGCTCTCGTTTAGAGTTGTGCTAAAATCTGTGGATCTTGCTATAGTCCAAACCCCCAAACCACTGGATTCTGGCAAAAGAACAAGCATCAGGAGAAAACTTCTAGACTACAAGTTAACAAGTGAAAGGTGAGCAGTAAAGAATGGGATAGTCACCGATCACTGTACTACTGTCAGGCTAGAAATCAAGATTGTGGCATATTACCCATTCAGGGAAAAAATATTCAAAATGAAAATATTAGAGGGAAAACTATATTTTGATAAGTAATAGCTTTTCTGTTATTCTGATAAATATTTTACATTTTTTCTATAGACTATATATTGTTAATCTACAGGAAAAGGATTTTATTCAATTTTGAATCAATTCAGTGATTAGAAAAATACTATATTAAGTATGAAGTTCTGAAATAATTGTGTATCTTAAGGACGATATTAAAGAGTTGTAATACTTACAGTAATAGTCATTCCTACCAATGCATCAAGCACATGTAGATAGTTGGCAAGTGTTTATGAGATGAATATTGAATGAATTCTTAGTTTAAGAAATGAAAATGAAAAAATATGTGAGTCATTCTAGTTCATAGGTTTACAGAAGACCATGATCACACTTACATAGCATAGAGTTGATCAAGCCACTGGACAAGAAAAATAGGGTGAATGTATCTAACCAAAAGAAATAGGTATTTGAATAAGAAGTTCATTAGAGTTTACAGACCAATGACATCACCACTCTGCAGAACACTTCTTTAGAATAATGTTGTTTTCCAAATATTTTTTCAATCTTTCTGTCAAACGTTTTATGTCAGCTTTTGATTGACAGTTAATGAACCACACCTCCTGCAATCATATCCAGATTTATCTTGATCTTTGCATGTAAATAAATGAAGAAAGAGGAGCCATGCTTACCATGAAATAGCCCATTAGCATTTGAAAATGCTTTTTCTCTTTAAGCAATGAATGACTTTGAAGATTAACAAAACTCAGTACATAAATGACATCAATATGAGAAACAAGCATGAATTCAAAGAATCATGTGATTCTATCAAATTGCTGGTTAGTAACTAAACTTACATAATTTAGGTAAGGGGAACAATGTTTACATGAAACTATAAGACCAAAGAAAGGCACTTTACTTAGGTCTTAATACACCTATTATAGGAACATTACTCTAGAAACATGCTAGGAAACATATTTAAATTGCTAGATTAATTCACAGAAAGTGTTATTTATACTCTGAAGTTAATTGAATAAATAAGCCTATTCTTGTTCTGCTATGGATTTTTCTGGGAAATATACAAAAGGTAACAGATCCTTAGTGAATAAATTATTTGGAAATGTCATGTAGATGGTTCTTTCAAAGAAGTCCCCAACAATATGCATAAAACCTGAACAAAATTAAGTAAAGATGGATTTTAATGTAAGGCATAAACCAGCCAAATTTGGTAAAAGCTTGAACCGAATTTTGCAGACATAGTATAATGGCTACAAAAATAAACTATGATTGGAAACAAATTTTAAAAATCAGTGTAAATGTGTTAACAACTAAAAATTAGGCAAAACTATCAACGTTTATGGTATATGGCAGAAAATAAAATGATAAAAATAAACGTTTCTCTGATTTAAACAACAAAAAAATCCTGTTCACTTAGGCCAATCCAAAGTCTCTTTCATGTTAAAGTGGATTCCTGAACAAAACTTTCTCAGCAGGTTTGTAGATTTATGTTGGTTTTAAGTGACAGGCTGTAAACAGATTATTAAAAGCAGAACTATTTAATAATGAGTACAGAATCAAGATAGGAGTATTTAACATAGTTTTTTTCACTATTTTCACTATTTCCAGTTCTCCACAATAATGTATTAACTTGGATCTTTGTAAATAAATTTTAAAGTATAACACTGCTTTATTACTATCTACATATTACTGTAGATTTGTCAAATATTACAAATATTGATGCTTTTTCTCAGATGTCTAGTAATTGATTTCATTGAAAACTAATGCAGTAAATTTTGGTTCAATTGGTGTTTCTCTTTAACTACATTTACTCCCTCTATTTCACTGTTTCCTTATGGGCAAAATAGTAGATTTTTGCAACCTAGGAAAATGCAAATCCATGTCTAGAAATTTTTAAGCAAGGGCCCGGCATGGTGGCTCACACCCGTAATCCCAGTACTTTGGGAGGCCATGGCGGGTAGATCATGAGGTCAGGACTTTCGAGACCAGCCTGGCCAACATGGTGAAACCCCATTTCTACGAAAAATACTAAAATTAGCTGGGCAGGTTGGAGCACGCCCGTAATCCTAGCTACTCAGGAGGCTGAGGCAGGAGAATGCTTGAACCCACGAGGCAGAGCTTGCAGTGAACTGAGACTTGGCCACACCAGCCTGGGTGACAGAGCAAAACTCTGTCTTTAAAAAAAAAGGAAATTTTTAAGCAAAAGCTCGCAGTCGGTAGTGATCAGTCTATGTGTTATCAACAACCTAAGGGCACTTCAATGAAGTTTTCATTCACAATATTTAGAGACAATTTCTCTTTTAAAATTATTTGGGGTATTTTAAAGTTGTATATTTAGATCCTTCTGAATAAAACACATATTCCTATGATACTGAAGTTATTAGAAAAATAGCTATTACTAAGTGTATGCTATTTGATAATTAAATTATAAAATTAATCCCATGGGATATAGAAGTAAAGAACAACAATTATATGCAACAAGTTGTAATTCTATTGTGGACTTTGATAATTTTTTTAAATACTGAAAATAAATCCAAGGCATTCTTTTTATTTATGTATTTATTTTTTTATTGTACTTTAGGTTCCAGGGTACACGTGCAGATTATGCAGGATTGTTGCAAAAGTACATACATGGCAATGGGGTTTGCTGCATCCATGCCCCACCCTCACCAATATCTGGCATTTCTCCCCCTGTTATCCCTCCCCAAATCCCCCCCCCAACTGTCCCTCCCCAGCACCAACAACAGACTCCAGTGTGTGATGCTCCCCTCCCTGTGTCCATGTGTTCTCATTGTTCAACACTCTCCTATGAGTGAGAACATGCGGTGTTTGATTTTCTAGTCTTGTGTCAGTTTGCTGAGAATGATGGTTTCCAGATTCATCCACGTCCCTACAAAGGACACAAACTCATCCTTTTTTATGGCTGCATAGTATTCCATGGTATATATATGCCACATTTTCCTTGTCCAGTCTATCATCGATGGGCATTTGGGTTGGTTCCAGATCTTTGCTATTGTAAACTGTGCTGCAATGAAGATACGTATGCATGTGTATTTATAATAGAACTATTTATAATCCTTTGGGTATATACCCAGTAATAGGATTGCTGGATCAAATGGAATTTCTATTTCTAGGTCCTTGAGAAATTGCCACACTGTATTCCACAATGGGAACTAATTTACACTCCCACCAACAGTGTAAAAGTGTTCCTATTTCTCCACATCCTTTCCAGCATCTGGTTGTCTCCAGATTTTTAATGGTTCCCATTCTAACTGGCATGAGATGGCATCGCCATGTGGTTTTGATTTGCATTTGACCAGTGATGATGAGCATTTTTTCATATGTTTTTTGGCCTCATATATGTCTTCTATTGAAAAGTGTCTGTTAATATCCTTTGCCCACTTTTGAATGGGTTCGTTTGTTTTTTTCTTGTAAGTCTGTTTTAGTTCTTTGTAGATTTTGGATATTAGCCCTTTGTCAGATGGGTAGATTGCAAAAATTTTTTCCCATTCTGTTAGTTGCTGGTTTGCTCTACTGATTGTTTCTTTTGCTGTACAGAAGCTCTGGAGTTTAATTAGGTCCCGTTTGTCTATTTTGGCTTTTGTTGCCAATGCTTTTGGTATTTTAGTCATGAAGTCCTTGCTTATGCCTACGTCCTGAATGGTTTTGCCTAGGTTTTATTCTAGGATTTTTATGGTATTAGGTCTTATGTTTAAGTCTTTAATCCATCTGGAGTTAATTTTAGTGTAAGGTGTCAGGAAGGGGTCCAGTTTCTGCTTTCTGCACATGGCTAGCCAGTTTTCCCAACACCATCTATTAAACAGGGAATCCTTTCCTCATTGCTTTTGTCAGGTTTGTCAAAGATCAGATGCTTGTAGATGTGTGGCATTGCCTCCGAGGCCTCTGTTCTGTTCCATTGGTCTATATCTCTGTTTTGGTACCAGTACCATGCTGTTTTGATTACTGTAGACTTGTAGTGTAGTTTGAAGTCAAGTAGCGTGATGCCTCCAGCTTTGTTCTTTTTGTTTAGAATTGACTTGGCTATGTGGACCCTCTTTTGGTTCCATATGAAGTTTAAGGTGTTTTTCTTCCAGTTCTGTGAAGAGGGTCATAGGTAGCTTGATGGGGATAAATTACTTTGGGCAGTATGGCCATTTTCCCAATATTGATTCTTCCTAACCATGAGCATGGAATGTTTTTCCATCTGTTTGTGTCCTCTCTTATTTTGTTGAGCAGTGGTTTATAGTTCTCCTTGAAGAGGTCCTTTACATCCTTTGTTAGTTGTATTCCTAGGTATTTTGTTCCCTTTGTAGCAATTGTGAACGGCAGTTCATTCTTGATTTGGCTCTCTTTAAGTCTGTTATTGGTGTATAGGAATGCTTATGATTTTTGCACATTGATTTTGTATTCTGAGACTTTGCTGAAGTTGCTTATCAGTTTCAGGAGATTTTGGGCTGAGATGATGGGGTCTTCTAAATATACAATCATGTCATCTGCAAATAGAAACAATTTGACTTACTCCTTTCCTAATTGAATACCCTTTATCTATTTTTCTTGCCTAATTGCTCTGGCTAGAACTTCCAATACTATATTGAGTAGGAGTGGTGAGAGAGGGTAACCTTGTCCAGTGCCAGATTTCAAAGGGAATGCTTCCAGTTTTTGCCCATTCAATATGATATTGGCTGTGGGTTTATTGTAAATAGCTTTTATTATTTTGAGATAGGTTCCATCAATACCTAGTTTATTGAGTGTTTTTAGCATAAAGGGCTGTTGAATTTTGTTGAAGGCCTTCTCTGCATCTATTGAGATAATCATGTAGTTTTTGTCTTTGGTTCTGTTTATGTGGTGAATTACGTTTATAGACTTGCATATGTTGAATCAGACTTGCATCCCCTGGATGAAGCCTACTTGATCATGGTGGATAAGCTTTTTGATGTGCTGTTACAATTGGTTTGCCAGTATTTTATTGAAGATTTTTGCATCTATATTCATCATGGCTATTGGCCTGAAGTTTTCTTTTCTTGTTGAGTCTCTTCCAGGTTTTGGTATCAGGATGATGTTGGTCTCATAACATGATTTGGGAAGGATTCCCTCTTTTTGGATTGTTTGGAATAGTTTCAGAAGTAGTGGTACCAGCTGCTGTTTGTATGTCTGGTAGAATTTGGCTGTGAACCAATCTGGACCTGGGCTTTTTTTGGTTGGTAGGCTATTAATTGTTGCCTCAACTTCAGCCCTTGTTACTGGTCTATTCAGGGTTTCAACTTCTTCCTGGTTTAGGCTTGGAGGGTGCAAGTGTCCAGGAATTTATGAATTTCTTCCAGGTTCACTGGTTTATGTGCATAGAGTTGTTTGTAGTAATCTCTGATGGTGGTTTGTATTTCTGTGGAATCTGTGGTGATATCCCCTTTATCGTTTTTTATTGCGTCTATTTGATTCTTTTCTCTTTTCTTTTTTATTAATCTGGCTAGTGATCTGTCCTTTTTGTTGATCTTTTCAAAAAACCAGCTCCTGAATTTACTTAGTTTTTGAAGGGTTTTTTGTGTCTCTATCTCCTTCAGTTCTGCTCTGATCTTAGTTGTTTCTTGTCTTCTGCTAGGTTTTGAGTTTTTTTGATCTTGCTCCTCTAGCTTTTTCAATTTTGATGATAGGGTGTCGA
>CAUYLG010051916.1:0-25414 GCA_963573385.1 Cacajao melanocephalus | reverse complement strand
CCTCAACTTCAGCCCTTGTTATTGGTCTATTCAGGGTTTCAACTTCTTCCTGGTTTAGTTTTGGTAGGGTGCAAGTGTCCATGAATTTATCCATTTCTTCCAGGTTTACTGGTTTACGTGCATAGAGTTGTTTGTAGTAGTCTCTGTTGGTAGCTTGTATTTCTGTGGGATTGGTGGTTTTATAATTTTTTATTGCATCTATTTGATTATTCTCTCTTTTCTTTATTATTAACCTGGCTAGTGGTCTGTCTATTTAGTTGATCTTTTTGAAAGACCATCTCCTGGATTTATTGATTTTTTGAAGGGATTTTGTGTCTCTATCTCCTTCAGTTCTGCTCTGATCTTAGTTATTTCTTGTCTTCTGCTAGCTTTGGAGTTTTTTTTATCTTGGTCCTCTGGCTCTCAATTTTGATGATAGGGTGTCGATTTTAGATCTTTCCTAGTTTCTCATATGAGCATTTATTGCTATAAATTTCCCTCTAGACACTGCTTTAAATGTGTCCCAGAGATTCTGGTATGTTGTGTCCTCGTTCTCATTGGTTTCGAAGAACATCCTTATTTCTGCCTTCATTTCATTGTTTATCTAGTCAACATTCAGGAGCCAGTTGCTCAGTTTTCATGAAGTTGTGCAGTTTTGAGTTTCTTAATCCTGAGATCTAATTTGATTGCACTATGGTCTGAGAGACTGTTTGTTTGCATTTGCTGAGGAGTGATTTACTTCCAATTATATGATCAATTTTAGAGTAAGTGTGATGTGGTGCTGAGAAGAATGTATATTCTGTAGCTGTGGGGTGGAGAGTTCTGTAGATGTCTATTAGGTCCGCTTGTTCCAGTTCTGCATTCAAGTCCTGTATATCCTTGTTGATTTTCTGTCTCATTGATCTGTTTACAGTGGAGTGTTAATGTGTACCACTATTATTGTGCAGGAGTCTAAGTCTCTTTGTAGGTCATTAAGAACTTGCTTTATGTATCTGGGTGCTCCTGTATTGGGTGCATATATATTTAGGATAGTTCTTCTTGTTGTATTGATCCTTTCACCATTATGTAGTGTCCTTCTTTGTCTCTTCTGATCTTTGTTGGTTTAAAGTCAATTTTATCAGAGACTAAAATTGCAACCCTTGATTTTTTTTGCTCTCCATTTGCTTGGTAGGTCTTCTTCCATCCCTTTAGTTTGAGTCTATGTGTGTCTTTGCATGTGAGATGGGTCTCCTGAATACAGCACACCAATGGGTTTTGACTTTTTACCCAGTTTGCCAGTCTGTGTCTTTTGATTAGGGCATTCGGGCCATTTACATTTAGCATTAATATTGTTATGTGTGAATTTGATCCTGCCACTTTGTTACTGGTTGTTTGTTTTGCCTGTTGGTAGATACAGTTTCCTCATTGTGTCATTGGTCTTTATCATTTGGTTCATTTTTGCAGTGGCTGGTACTGGATGTTTTTTTCTGTGCTTAGTGCTTCCTTCAGGAGCTCTTGTAGGGCAGGTCTGGTGGTGATGAAATCTCTCAGTATTTGCTTGTCCATAAAGGATTTTATTTCTCCTTCACTTACTAAGCTTAGTTTGGCTGGATATGAAATTCTGGGTTGAAAGTTTCTTTCTTTAAGGATGTTGAATATTGGCCCCCACTCTCTTCTGGCTTGTAGGGTTTCTGCTGAGAGATCCTCTGTGAGTCTGATGGGCTTTCCTTTGTGGGTGACCTGAACTTTCTCTCTGGCTGCCCTTAGCATTGTTTCCTTCATTTCAACCCTGGTGAATCTGACAATTATGTGCCTTGGGGTTGCTCTTTTTGAGGAGTATCTCAGTGAACATGTAATAGTAAAACCAAAATAAAATAAATGCAGACATCATGAGTGTGTCCAATTCCACTCTTCATCCTTCCTGCTCTACATCTCAATATTTTAGCCTGGATCACGCAATGATTGATAGCAGAACAGAAACTCAGGGGCAGACTTAATTATGAATGGAAAATTTGTCATAATAAAAATGGCACCAGAAATCAGAAAAAGATTTCTCTGCATATGATATTGGCATATGGTGTGAATTAGGAGCTTGACTCAAACCATATACAAAGATGAACTTAGATTGAGTTCATCTTTGTATACAGTATACAGTTTGAATCAAACTCCTAATTCACACATAATTCTTAATTAGGAAAGGTACAGCTATAAAACAGCATTTTTAAAATATATCTTTTTGGTAATCTGAGGAAACCTATAGACTCCTTCTCAGAATAATATTTTTAAATGGATAGAATAAAAGAGGATTATCGAAGGAAACAATTATGTAGAAATTAAAAAACTTGTGAAGTAAAATAAATGCTTCTGTATTAAAGTATTGATATGGTTTGGCTCTGTGTCCCCACCCAAATCTCATCTTGAATTGCACTCCCACAATTCCCACATATTGTGGGAGGTACCTGGTAGGATACAATTTGAATCATGGGGGTGGTTTCTCCCATATTGTTCTCATGTTAGTGAAAAAGTCTCATGAGATCTGGTGGTTTTATTAGGGATTTCCACTTTGTATCCTTCTCATTTTTCTCTTGTTGCTGCCATGAGGCCTCCTCAGCCATGGAACTGTAAGTCCAATTAAACCTCTTTTTCTTCCCAGTCTTGGGTATGTCTTTATCAGCAGCATGAAAATGGACTAATACAAGCATTAATCAGATCTGGCAGCAAATCTAACAACTATAGTAATTTTGAAATAGTAGCACTCAAAAACAATTTTGAAATATATGCAACAATGGTGATGTAAGCTAAAACTATACATTTTTTTGAAGACAAAATTGAAAGCCTGCTACTACCACTGTGGCTTGTTGCCCACATTCATAATCAGAAGAAGTACTAAATGTCTATTAGAGATTACTGAAAATAAAAATATATATTTTTTCCCATCCAAGTTCACTGACATCTTGAATTCCAGGTTAATGCCATTCTGGTTAAAATCCCCTTCAATAAAGATGATAGAAATAGAGGAGATTATTTTTGAGTTTTTCAGGCTAGGGAAGAACTTCTAAGATAGTGGCCCCAAAATGCAAAAACAATTGATGGATTTGTTTCCTTTAAAATTCAGAAGTTTTGCTTAGCAAGATGACAGACTAGGAGAAAACATTTGTAACCTTCAAAACCAACAAAGGATTGACATCTAGAATAAATGAGGAGTTTCTGCAAACCAACAAGGGAAGGATAAGAAAACCAGTAGAACATTGGTAAAAATATATGAATAGACACTTTACAGAAGTGAAAATATTCTATGTGTAATAACTATGTGATGAGATATTCATTCACTTGTAATAAATGAGTGGAAAATTAAAACATCAATGAAGTAGATACTGAATACCATCCTATTTTTCATAAATAGAGAGCCTGTTACCACTGGCTATGGATGGTGGCTCATGCCTGTAATCCCAGCACTTTGGGAGGACAAGGCAGGCATATTGACTGAGCTAGGAAGGTTGACACTAGCTTGCACAACACAGCAAAACCCCATCTCTACCAAAAATACAAAAAATTAGTTGGACATGGTAGCATGTGCCTATAGTCCCAGCTACTTGGAAAACTGAGGTAGAAGGATCCCTTGAGCCTCGGAGGTCAAGGCTGCAATGAGCTAAGATTGTGCCACGGCACTCCAGCCTGGGTGACACAGGGAGACCCTGAGACAGAAAGAAAGAGAGTAAGAAAGCAAGAAAGCAAGCAGGGAAGGAAGGAAGGAAGGAAGGAAGGAGGGAAGGAAGGAGGGAGGGAAGGAAGGAGGGAAGGAAGGAAGGAAGGAGAGAGAGAAAGAAAGAGAGATAAAGAAAAGAAAGAAAGAGAGAGAAAGAGAAAGAAAGAAAGAAAGAAAAATATAAAGAAAGAAAGAAAAATGTAAAGAAAGGAAGAAAGAAAGAAGGAAAGAAAGGAAGAAAGAAAGGCTGTTAACTACCAAATGTTGGCAAGGATGTGGGAAAATGAGAACTCTCATGCACTGCTGACAGGATATAAACTTTTATAACCATTCTGAGGACAATCTGGTGGTACATACTGACACTAAGGAACACATATATTATGACTCAGCTCTCCCATCCTGAGTATATAAACAGGGAGCCCTGGAAAACCATCTTTTAATTGAACAAATATGAAGATATTCATCTCAGCACTGTTAGTGGTGGTGGATACTGGAGGCAACTTGTTATAAAATGTAGAAGGCATGTCCTGGTGGGAGACCAGCGAGTAGCACCTGCAACCATAAGGTCCAAGGAACTATGTATGGACAGCAACCCAGATATCCCCAGATGTAAACAATCAACTTAAACTATTGAGTAAGAAAAAAAAGTTAAGAACATTGAGAGATCTTTAGCACAATACTATTTAATAACATACCCACAGAAAACAACACTGCACATTTTCTAAGATATTTGTATCTTGAGAAACTGAATGTACACATAAACAGTGGTATTCAGAAATAGAACTGGGAGTCACAACTGGCCCAGGAAGCCAACCCAGGAAGGTAGCCTGCTGGAAGTCAGACATCCAGAAAATCAGATGCTATCTCTAGTAACAATTCAAGAAGTTAAACAGTAACTTTTGTAACGATTGATCTCAAATAGCCAGGACTTCATTAGCAATTGACAACTTCGATAATTTTTGTTTCCACTTCCAACTGGAGGCCGATTAGAGAAAGTCAAATATGTACCCCTAACCAATCACGTAAGATGCTTCACTTTCAGTTAGACGCCTCCAGCTTCTTCAGGCCAACAGCCTCCTATCAGGGCACACCCAGAGCTTTCCCTTTCCCCCATGAAGCTTCCCCACTCCCCTGCCTGCCTTTCAGTCTCTGCCAAACGCAAGCGGTAATGGCTGTCTCTTGCTATACAGTGAGCTCTGAATAAAGAGCCCTTGCTTGTTCTCATTTGGTAGGTCTTTGTTTATTCCCACAGTCTTCAAAGAGACCTGCTCGGCACATTCGAGTGGTACACCTTTGAGGAATGGGAATGAACTGGATTGGAGAACGGAGCTCAGGGCCTTGTGCGGACCTGTAGACTATGTGCCATGAGCTGAGGAAGTGATTCATCAAACTCTTGGAGGTTCACACAAAATACAGAAAAACATTTTAAAAATTAGTTCGTTTTTGGGCCAGACGTGATGGCTCATGCTTGTAATCCCAGCACTTTGGGAGGCTGAGGCCGGTGGGTCACCTGAGGTCAGGAGTTTGAGACCAGCCTAACAAACATGGTGAAACCCTATCTCCACTAAATACAAAAAAAATTAGCTGGGCGTGGTGGTGCATGTCTGTAATCCTGGCTACTTGGGAGGCTGAGGCAAGAGAATCACTTGAACCTGGGAGGCAGAGGTTGCAGTGAGCCAAGATTGTGTCACTGCGCTCCAGCCTGGGCAGCAAAAGCAAAACTCTGTCTCGGAAAAAAAAAAAAATTCATTTGTTTTCATTTCCTTCTGCACGGTATTTTTTTCTTCTGAAATCTCTTCTACTCCTCCTGCCCTTTTTCAAGCTTCCCTCTGCTTGGGGACTAAGTATCCAGATCATTGCTTCCCAGGTGGAGGCACTCAGCTCAGGAAAGGAAGGAAGCAACGCTCCACCTCGCTCCACTGACCAGTGGGTAGTGGAGGCTCCCAGGACCCGGAAAGGTTCCTGCCAAACCTAGCCTCTCTAAGGAACTCTCAGCAATGGCTCACATAGGAGTCTTTAGTCCAGATGTTCCCCCTCCGGCCTGGTTTTATCTCTATTAGAACACAGTTTCAGCCAATGTCCTCCTTTTTAACCACTCAGTGCTGGAGATTAAGGGAAAAAAATAGCCGCAGTGATTTCATCTCACTCTTTTTCAGTGAAAATTACTTTTCAGAACTATTAAATTTTCTGTGAAGGTTATAATAGAAGACTTAGATTCGGTTTAGCCATTTATTAAGATATAGGCTACCAAGCCCCAATAGAAAAAATAAACAAACAACTAGCAGTTTACTTGGATTTATGCACAGTCTGTCTAATCAATCAATCTGTAAACATTATGCAAATGTGTGTAAACCTGAACCTAGCCCAGACTTTACGTATGCATTGTTATGTAAACAATCAATCTTGTTAATGCAAATATTAATATAAACCTGACATTAAACACAAGTTTACACAGCCTTGCTGGTTGAAGTCAGCTTGATTTACATTGAAATATAAATAGCAATCGTGCTCCTTTCGGGGCTTGGGAAAACAGACGGACCCGAGGTCACTGGGTGGCCAGTCTCCACTGCTTCCTCTGATTGACTTCCAATCCCTTCATTCATTGCATCTTATGAAGAATTGGGAGAGAATTTGAACCCCAACTCATCAGCCCCTACAGGTGTCTTTGTTTAGTATATCCCAGCTCCCCATGGTGGGATCTCTCTAGGGTCACCTTTAAAGCCAGATGACCCCAGTGTCTGCACCAATGATGAAGAGGGGTCACTCACCAGCTTTCACTGCAACATTGGTTGAAACACTGCAGGTGAGCCATTTTGCCAACAGGATTTGCTATTAAGAAGCCTTCTGGGAAGTCTCAAGTCACTTTGCCCCAATCCCTTCTGCTGACTGGCTTCTTATCATTCAAGTCTGTTTTAAGCATCACCTCCTCACACAGGTTTTCGTTGATCATCTATCCTAAATAGGTTACCTCCTAGATTATTCTCTAGCATAACACTCTATACATTACACTCATTAAGCTTTTCTCAATTTGTGATGACATATTTATTTACTTATGTGTTAACTTTTTCTATCCTCCTCACCTATACCTTCACAGATGTAGCTCTGCTACATCTGTTCACCACTTTATACTCAGTGCCAGGTACATGTGATGTGCTTAAAAACATTTTGTCGGATGGATGGACGCACACACTCAGGAATCTTGTTGTTTAGCCCAAAGATCTGCCTTTCTTGTCATAGGCAGTCTCAGAAACTTGCCCAGCTGTGTCTGTGGGACCTGCCCTGAATATATTGATAATCTGCATGGCTTTCCTCAGTGCCTTCTGCCAACAGCTGGATTTTGTTCTCTGAGATCCCACCATGGCATGATAATGTAACTGGAGTAACTGCAGCCAGATTCCCTGATTCACCACACCGGTAGTCGAACCCAGGCCACCTGGGTGAAAACCAGGAGTCCTAACCGCTAGACCACCACAGAAGTGGCATAGCTGCAGCTGGAACTTAGCCTCTTGGCCTTCCTGACCCTGAAGAACAGGGAAAGCGGCCCCAGAGGCGCAGTGAGTGTTACAGCTGAAATAGAACTCTTGGACCCAATGAGTGTGCAACTGCGATTTATTAGACAGAGTGAAAGGACAGCTTCCACGCTGTGGAAGGGGACCCGGAGAAAGGGTGCTCTCCAAGCTGTGGCAGCTAGAGGTTTTCCCCTTGAGTTATTCCCTCCCCGTTCATGTTCTCTTCCAATGAGAGGAGTTCTTTCAAACTTCTCTGGATTGATTGATCGTGGACTCCTTTACTGGATTGGCTACTGTTTTACAATCCTGAGTCACAGAGACCCCACCTCCAAGAGCCAGAGGTGAGAAAATTGAAACAAAGGCCCTACCTGGCCTGCCAGAGCTGGGAAAGTAGAAACAAAGGGCTCTAGCCGGCCAGAGGCAGGAAAGCTGGAGAATTCCTGAACCATGACCCCAGCCGACCCTGGGAAGTCCCTTTAACACAGACTCTCATTAATAGCAGTAGAAGAAATAGTAATAATATATTCAACACTGTCTTAGCCTCTTGGGGTTGCTACAACTGAACGTTGACTACTTGGCTTATAAACACCAGAAATTATTTCTCACATTTCTGGAGGCTGGAAGTCCAATCAAGATGCCAGCAGATTTGGTGTCTGATGAGGGCTGGCTTCCTTTTGAAGGAAGGTTCATAGGCAGCTGTCTTCTCCGTGTCCTCACATGGTGAGAAAAGTGAGGGAGCTCTCTGGGGTCCCCTTTTTAAGGGTACTGATATGGTTTGGCTGCATCCCCACCCAAATCTCATCTTGAATTGTAGCTCCCACAATTACCACATGTTACGGGAGGAACCCAGTGGGAGGTAATTGAATTATGGGGGCAGGGTAGGTCTTTTCCATGCTATTCTTGTGGTAGTGAGTAAGTCTCATGAGATCTGATGGTTTTAAAAAGGGGAGTTTTCCTGCACAAATTCTTTTCTCTTGTCTGCCACCATGTGAGATGTGCCTTTCACCTTCTGCCATGATTGTGAGGCCTCCTAGCCACATGTAACTGTGAGTCCATTAAACCTCTTTCTTCTGTAAATTGCCCAGTCTCAGTTATGTCTTTATTAGCAGTGTGAAAACAGACTAATACAGGTACTAATCCCATTCAGGAGCTTAGTCACCTCATGACCCTCATTCCCAGAGGCCCTAGATCCTAATACCATCACACTGGGGATTAAGGTTTGACATATGAATTTTGGATGGGACACAAATATTCAGTCTGTAGCAAATACTTATTAGTTTCCAGATGTTATACTAGAGGCTGTACCCTCATCATCTCACTTGAACTTTAACCTTCAAAGCATCTTTTTCTTTCTTTTTTTTTTTTGGAGGGCAGTGGCATGATCTTGGCCCACTGCAACCTCCACTTCCCAGGTTCAAGCAATTCTCTTGCCTCATCCTCCCTAGTAGCTGGGTTACAGGTGCACGTCACCATGTCCAGCTAACATTTGCATTTTTAGTTGAGACAGGGTTTCACCATGTTGGCCAAGCTGGTCTCAAACTCCCGACCTCAGATGATCCACCCACCTCAACCTCCCAAAATGTTGGAATTACAGGTGAGCCATTGTGCTCAGCCTCAAAGCATCTTTTTCAAAAGACCAAGACTTTAACGAGGAGTCCAAGATAAAAGAGCTTGGGCTGGGGACAGTGCAATGTACATTTTAGAGTCCATCTTTGAAATCAGTTAGAGCTGAGTTTGAATCCTGACTTTACCAGTTACAGATCTTGTAGAAGACATTTACTCTGGGCCCTCATTTCCTAAGTTGTAGAATGAGGATGTGCATATTTGTTTCTCAGGGTTGTTGTGATGATTAACTAAGATCGAGCACATAGCACAAAAAGAATTTAGTAAATATTAGTCATTATTTCCAGGTTTTACACAAAAAAGTTCAGAAACATGGAGACCAAGAACCAGGTTCACTCTCTTCGACCTCTGTGTCTTCTATGTTCTCTTGAAATCCTTTGCTGTGTCACCCAGAGTCCCTTCGAGTAGGGAATTTGTATTAGGCATCTTTGTGGTGCATCTACTGAGACTGGTCACCCCAAACTCAGACTGAGGAGGTGATGACCGAGAGCCCTGCAGGTGGAAGAAAGAAGTGCTGAAATGGACCAGAAACTTTCCACACACAAATTAGTCTTAACCTCAAAGGCCCTAAAGCAAAGGGAGTGGAACTGGACTCTAGGAAGACACAGCTGGTTGCTCGCGGTGTTTGGCCAGAGTGCTTACAGGGCGTATTTAGTTATGTCTGACTCCCCTGGGGAACACGGCTTGCCTCTTACTCATCTTTGTAACTCAGAAGGCAACACAGTACTGTTGCCTGGTGGGTGCCCAATCACTGTTTGTTGAATAAATATTCCCTTCTCAACCCCTCTTACCAAGACTCATTGGATTTCTACTTTTTTTGGTGTTTCAGTGTTGCCTTTGATCTTCATTTGGGTGGGGTTTTGGGAGTGCATTGGGAAGGAGACTGCACAAATAGAATTCCTTCTAGGCTCTCTACGTCCCTAGGGGATGCCTGCCTAAAAATTGCCTGCTTGTGCGGAGGCTCAGGCCTTGTAGAGGGAGCTCAGCTCCAATGTGTCAAATCCCGAGACTCCCATAATCATTAGCAGCAGCTGCAAGCCCCAAGGGCTCCTGGCAAAAGTAGAAACAGCCGCAGAAATGAGAAACTTTCTATTGCCTATAGCAAAAGATAACAAACTAAAATGGAGTGAGAGGTGAGGCTGAACTATTATCCTTGTGTATTATTAATAACGACACCTTTTATTTGAATAGCACTTTGGAATTTTAAAAAATGCTTTTTCCTATATTATATCATTCATTGTTCATCACTCCTTTTGAGCTATTGCAGCCACTTTGCTGACGGAGAAACTGCTTAGAGACAGGCCGCAATAGCAGCTGGAGCCTCCTGGAATAAGCTACCAGCATCCCTCACTGAGAACCCCTGTGTTCCCTGGTGTCTCTCCGGGATATCTTAAGGGAAATAAGCAGAAGAGTGGTCAGCTAGATGAGCGACTAATTGTTCTGACTGCTTCAGGTTTACAAACCCATTTTTAATTTGTTTTTTGTTTTGTTTTGTTTTGTTTTGTTTTTAGAGAAAGGAGATATCAGTCAGGATGGGATTTTCCCAGAGAATTCTTCAGAAAGAGTGCCAGAATCTTTACCTTCCACCTTGACAGTCCCCAGAGACAAACTGAAAGGACCTCGCTTAATGTCTCATCAGAAGGGTATTTGCAGTGCTGGCTTCATCATTCAAAGCAGGAAAGGCCTTTGTCATGGTCAAATGGCTTTAATGTGTTTTGAATGCTACATAAATTCAAACTTGATGGCTCATTTATTTGTTGGATTGAAGTTTTATACAATAAACTAAGCCTTGGTATTTACTAATAACTTGTGAACTGCCCTTTGTTTGTTTAGAACAGCCAGAAGGCAAAGAAGTTGACTGAGTCCCTCATGGCTAATCTGATGTTCAGATCCTGGCATTTCCTGGGACAGTTTATGGATCGGTGGGAAGGGTCATAAGAAGATTGTTTGTGCAGAAGACAGAGGACACAGTGGGGAAAAGTCAAAGGGGAAGGATGTGTAGGTGGGTGTTTTATTCCAGACTTGTTCTGATGCAGCCCCACCACAGTGGCTTCAACTGCTGAGTTCAGTGAGCTGAGAATTCAGAGCTTTGAGTGACAGGCCAGGCTTGGCCAGTGACTTGTGGCATGACCTTGGGAGATTCATTGTTCCTACTGTGTCTCACTGTCTCACACTGAGAAAGAAAAGAAAGTGTAGAATAAATTCCATTCATTGTTCAAGGTGAGCTTCATTAAACTACTGGTCTTACGGGAAATCTGTGCTCTTTACCCCATCCCATCTGCAAACATTTCTCTCTTTCTGAAACTGCAATAGACATTATTCGTTCGCATAGATGCTGTGGGTGAGAACACAGGCTTTGGTGTCACAGCTGAGTGTGAGTCCCAACTCTGTCATTCATGTAAATTGAACACAGAGGAAATGTTTTTGAGCTTCCATTTCCTCACCTGCAAAATGGGAATAACTACAAAGATAACCACTATGCTGTTGTGAGAGAGAAATGGATGTGTCAGGTCGCCAGCTCTGTGCCTGGCATTTAGAAAGTATTCCTTATAGATAGGAGCGATGTTAACGATAGCCTTATGTTTTGGGGTTTAGAGTAGAACGCAAGTGCCTGAAGAGAAGGGATCGCATGTTTGCAGTTCTTTGCCGCACCCAGTACATGGAGATGGGCTTATTTTCTGTGATAATGGACGTTCACAGGCTGCCTCTCAGGGACAGATGATGCGCCTGCCACTCTGAGGACCCGCTGAAGCGCAGCAGCATCTTCGGGTTCATCTGAAAGGTAAGAATGAGTCATGGGACACGAGTGGGCAAAATCTCAACATCTCTACATTTCCGTAGCCAGGGAAATGTTTATTCCTGTTAAGATTGGATGACAGGGTCTGCCTTCAGCACCTCCCCATCTCCACACAGAGATTCCAGCAGACTCATTTGCTGGGATGAGTCCTGGCCTTGAGAAAGATAAATCAGGAAATGTTTCGCTGGATGAGAGCCGCGACTTGAGTTTGTTGATCTCTGGCGGACTCCTGTCTGCTGTGCCTGCCTGCTTGGGTCGTGACCTAGGCGTGCTTGGCCCCGAATGCTTCTGCCCTCGGCTGCAGCCGGTGCTGGCAGGCCTTTCCTCATTTTTCCACACCACAGTCTTCATTTTATTCCAGTAGCCACGTCTCCCCTGAGTCGCTTGGATTAATTCAGATTGGTCTAAGGCAATCATTGGAGCCTCATTCACCAAATTTGGTCAATGAGCATAGAGCTTCTGTGGGTAAAAGTGATAATAAGAAGAGCTAGTACCCCTGTATCAGTTACAGTTCTCCAGAGAAGCAAAAGCAGTAAGATTTGCACGTGTGTGTGTATGTGTGTGTGTGTGTGTCTGTGTGTGTGTGAATCAGGGTTCCCTAGAGGAACAGAATTAATGGAATAGATATATAGATACATATAAAAGAGAGCTTATTAAATGTTAACTCACAGGATCACAAGGTCCCACAATAGGCCATCTGCTGTCTGAGGAGCAAGGATCACCAATCCAAGTTCCAAAACTGAAGAACCTGGAGTCTGATGTTCGCGGGCAGGAAGCATCCAGCACGGGAGGAAGACGTAGGCTGGGAGGCTAGGCCAGTCTAATCTTTTCACATTTTTCTTCCTGCTTTATATTTGCTAGCAGCTGATTAGGTGATGCCCATCCAGATTAGGGGTGGGTCTGCCTCTCCTAGCCACTGACTCAAATGTTAATCTCCTTTGGCAACACCCTCACAGACACACCCAAGATCAATACTTTGCATCCTTCAATCCAATCAAGTTCACACTCAGTAGTAACCATCATTGCGTATGTGTGTGTGTGTGTGTGTGTATGTGTGTAGAGAGACAGAGGTTATCATAAGGAATTGGCTCATGCTATTATATATCAGGCAGGCTGGCAAGTCCAAAGATCTGCAAGCTGGAGACCCAGGAGAGCCAATGATTTAATTCCAGTCCAAATACAAAGATCTGAGAATGAGGAAAACTGACAGTGTAAATTCCATTTGAAAGGTTGATAGGCTATAGACCCAAGAAGAGCTCATGTTTCCTGAAGGCAGGACAAAAGCCAATGTCCCAGTTGGAAGGCAGCCAGGCAGGAAGAATGCTCTCTTACTCAATGGAGGGGCAGCCTTTTTGTTCTATTCTGGCCTTCCACTGATTGGCTGAGGCCCACTCACATTTGGAAGGGCAATGTGCTTTACTCAGTCTACTGATTCACATGTTACTGTCATCCAGAAATGCCCACACAGAAACACCGAGAATAATGTTTGACCAAATATCACCCTCTGGCCCAGTCAATTTGACAGAAAATGAGTCATCATATCCCCATTCTAACTTGGTGTGACTTGTGGACTGAATCGTGTCCCTTTAGAAAGATATACTGAGATCCTAACCCTGGTGCCTCTGAATGTGACCTTGTTTGGGAATGGCTTCATTGCAGATGTAATTAGTTAAGATGAGCTCATACTGGAGTAGAGTGGAATCTTAATCGAATATGACTGGTGCTCTTATAAGATACAGACACGGAGAGAATGTCATTTGATAATGATTGGAATTCTTCAGCTGTAAGCAAAGGAACACTGAGTGTTACCTATACTGGATGCTAGGGAAAGGCATGGAACAGATCCTCCCTCAGAACCTCTGGAAGAAACCACCCCTGCCAACACCTTAATTGTAGATTTCTGGCTTCCAGAACTGTGAGACAATGCATCTCTATTGTCTGAAGCTCCCAGTTTGTGGCACTTTGTTAGGGCAGCCCTAGGAAACTGATTCAGTGTGTGACAGTGTCACTCCTTGGGCTGTGGTGCCATTCTGCTACCATGAGGTGTGCCCACAGATACACTGAGAGTGACAGCAGGAGTCAGGAGAACCTGGGTCTTTGATACATTTGTTGAGCTCTTGAATTAACCAGCTTGGAAACTCCCCTTCCTCTAAACGTCTTGTAATATGAAATAGTACAAACCCTTATCATCTCAACCATTTGGGATTGAGTCTCCTGATTTTTAGAGACAAGTGCATCTGATTGATGGATTGCTCTCATACCTTCTTCACTCCAGGCTCCCTGCTCCTCTGTTCCTTGTCACAGTGAACGGCAACCTGATCCACTCAAATGCCCACAGGAGAAACCCAGTTCCATCCTTGGTGCTTTCCTGTCTGTCATCCTCCCGACTTGATCATTCATCGGGCCCTGCCAGTATTGCCTCCCTGTTCAGTCTGCCTGTGCCTTCATTGCCTTGGTACTAAGCCTCCCTTGTGTGTTATCACAGCAGCTCAATTGTGCCATCTGTAAGGCCGGCTGCCTTGCCAGGAGGCTGGACACACCCACCTATTCTGCACCCAGCACCCAGCTCTGCACTCAGCACCTACCTCTGCACACAGCTCTCCTGGAAAGCTCCGCTGATGCAACCCTGGCCAGACCTTGCATTAGAAAAACCCGCCCAACAACCCGCCAACCAATAGCAGCCTGCCCCGTCTCAATCCCGCTCCCCGGGAACCAATCAGAGTGCCCTGCTGTTGCTCATACCTCAGAGCCACAAAAACCCCACGCCCCAGGGAGACAGCGCGACTTCTCTGTCACCCTTTTCCCGGACCATAGAATCTCGCCCAGGAGCTGAATAAACTGGCATTTAATTTTCTTATACTGGCCTGAGTTTCCTCATTTTAAACTCAGCAGTAACCCTTACAGTCACAGGAATAAGAGCTATGAGGTGCATCACCCCCTGTATGTGCTAAGTGACAGCGGAAGAAGTAAAGGTTGAGCTGTCTCTCTCATACCAAGGGGCATCTCGCATACAGGTGGAGGATTCTAGAGGGACTTCCAATAACAAAAATATTGCATGTGTTGGGGTCTGCTATACCCAGTGAGTGTTACTCAGAGAAACAGCAGTCATCAGCAGAATAAAGACTACAACCTGGTCATAGACGGTGAAGTATTAATAAGACAATCGGCCTCCAGTTACTGCCGAGGCGACTCACTTCATCTCAACTTCCTGATACTTTCGCTTCTGTAGGTCATATTTCTCTAAAATCTTCCAGAAAAAAAGTCTTAAGGCTGCCTTAGCCTTTTTTCCAGTCCAGGTCTTAAATTTCTTCCTCGTCTTCCCCAATAATAACATGAGTATGGATCCAGTTTGTCCACAAAGCCTGCTTGCTCCGAAGCATCCGACGGTGGAGAATCTTCACCTATGCCTGTGATTTGTGAGCCTGAAGAAAATTATCCATCCTTGCAAATGTGGTCTGCTGAGATGCCTCATGCAGAGACTGTCTGCCCTCTTCCTTCCTCCATGGATCTGCTTATTCAGGACAGCCCTGATTCTTCCACCAGTCCCAAAGGCAAACAACCCACTGCTGCAGAGAGTAGCGCCACAACAAAGGAAGACAAGGTCCCGGTCAAGAAACGGAAGACCAGAACTGAGTTCTCTTCCACCCAGCTGTGTGTACTCAATGATAGATTTCAGAGACAGAAATACCTCAGCCTTCAGCAGATGCAAGAACTTTCCAGCACCCTGAACCTCAGCTACAAACAGGTGAAAACCTGATTCCAGAACCAGAGAATGAAATCTAAGAGGTGGCAGAAAAACAACTGGCCAAAGAATATCAATGATGTGACTCAGTCCTCAGCACCCACCTACCCCAGCCTCTACTCTTCCTACCAGCAGGGACGCCTGGTGAACACGACTGGGAACCTTCCAAAGTGGAGCAAACAGACTTGGAACATCCAGTCCTGGAGCAACCACTCCTGGAATACTCAGACCTGGTTGCACCCACTCCTGGAATACTCAGGCCTAGAACTGTCCCTTCTATAACTGTGGAGAGGAATCTCTGCAGTCCTGCATGCAGTTCCAGTCAAATTCTCCTGCCAGTGACTTGGAGGCTGCCTTGGAAACTGCTGGGGAAAACCATAATGTAAATACAGCAGACCACTAGGTATCTGAGTACTCCACAAACCATGGATTTATTCCTAAACTACTCCGCAAACATGCAACCCGAAGATCTGTGAAGATGAATGGAATTTATATTACTAAGTTTCATTCTGAGCACTGGCTGAATCCTTCTTCTCCCCTCCTCCCCTCCCTTGTAGGATTTTTCTTGTTTAGAAACCACGTGTTCTGTTTACATTATGCTTATCCAGTCAATTTGAATGGAGTGTGGGGTATAGTTGGAGCCTCATCAGAGAGGTTTCTTTGTTTTTTCCTATTGGATCTTCCTGAGGAAAAGACATTTTAATAACCTTGGCTGCTAAGGACACTGTGACAGAAGCTATCTCTGGCTATGGATAAGTAGATCTAATACTAGTTTGGATATCTTTAGGGTTTAGAATCTAACCTCAAGAATAAGAAATAAAGTACAAATTGGTGTAATGAAGGTATGTTCCTGTTTTGGGGGATTGGGAGGCTTTACTTATTTTTTAAAAACAGGTATGGCCAGGCACAGTGGCTCACGCCTGTAATCCCAGCACTTTGGGAGGCCGAGGCAGGTGGATCACCTGAGGTCAGCCTGGCCAACTTGGTGAAACCCTGTCTCTTAAGAAAAAAAAAATTTTTAAAAACTCTGAGGTAAAGGGTTAAGCTGTAATATACTTTATTGATTTCCTCACTCTTTTTGGCTCTGGTTTACTATATTCCCTGAATTGCTGGTATGCTAATATTTATAGAAAGAGGTCTTAGGCCGGGCGCGGTAGCTCACTCGTGTAATCTAGCACTTTGGGAGGCCAAGGTGGGTGGATCACCTGAGGTCAGGAGTACAAGACCAGCCTGGCCATCATGGTGAAACCCCATCTTTATTAAAAAAAAAGAAAGAGGTCTTATATTTGCTGAATCATAATGACATTAGTATACTTTGGTTGGTTTAAGTACAAATGAATGAAACAACCATTTTTCCTTTAGTTGATTTTACCCAGATTTCACCTAGTGTTTCAATGAGTAAAAATACAGCGTAAACATAAGTCTTTGTTACATTTTTGGTTGGGGTGAAGGAAGAAATTAGCTGAGAAGACTGCTGTCTTAGAAACAGCTTAGTGGGGGGTCCAGGCCTGTAGTCCCAGCTACTTGTGAGGCTGAGGCACGAGAGTCGCTTGGGCCCAGGAGGCGGAGGTTGCAGTGAGCCAAGATCACGCCGTTGCACTCCAGCCAGGGCAACAACAGCAAACTCTGTCTTAAACATAAATAAATATGCCAGTTTTTTTTTAAAGGGCACTTTTGTGCTTTGTAGCTAGTCTACAAATATAATGGGTTATTTCATTATATGAATATAATCAATGTTAACATTTAAAGTTTTCATCAGAGGCCAATATATAAGTTGAAATAGATCTATGTTCTCACCTTAAGAGCAGCTATGCAGGCATCTATGAATTATAATCCTTAATTGTTCTTTTCCCATCTTGTCCCTCCCCTAAATGTATCTTATCTAGGAGCACTTCCCTTCACTCTGAAGCAGCATGATGCAGAGGATGACCAAATGGGTTTTTTCCAGCCTTCTTGCTCGTTCTTTCCCCAAATGTCCAGTGTCACTCTCTAAGGCTATCCAATCTAATTGTCTAGATGCTGCCAAAAGAAGTTAGGGATAGTTGCAAGTGTGTATGTATGTATTATTTCTTTTATTGTTTGTTTTTAGTCCACTCTATTGTCCAGGCTAGAGTGCAGTGGCACAACTTTTTTTTGTTTTGTTTTTTTGAGCCAGAGTCTCACTCTGTCGCACAACATGGAGTCCAGTGGTGCAATCTGGGCTCACTGCAACCTCCACCTCCCCAGTTCAAGTGATTCTTTCCTGCCTCTGCCTCTCTAGTAGCTGGGATTACAGGTGTGCACCACCATGCCCAGTTAACTTTTGTATATGTAGTAGAGACGGGGATTTGCCATGTTGGCCAGGCTGGTCTGGAACTCCTGACCCACCTGCCTTGGCCTCTCAAAGTGCTAGGATTACAGGCATGAGCCACTGCACTCAGCCTCTTTTTTTTTTTTTTTTTTTTTTGAGATGACTCTTGCTTTATCCCCAGGTTGGGGTGCAGTGGTATGATTGTAGCTCACTGCAGCCTCAACCTCCAAGGCTCAAGCAATCCTTCTGCCTCACCCTTCCAAGTAGCTGGGATTTTTTTTTTTTTTTTTTTTTTTTTGAGACAGAGGCTGGCTCTGTAGCCCAGGCTGGATTGCAGTGATGCAATTTCGGCTCGCTGCAGCCTCCGCCTCCTGGGTTCAGGAGATTCTCCTGCCTCAGCCTCCCAAGTAGCTGGAATTACAGGTGCTGGCCACCATGCCCAGCTAATTGTTGTGGTTTTAGTACAAACCAGGTTTCACTGTGTTGGCCAGGCTGGGATCAAGTAGCTGGGATTATAGGTGCAAGCTAGGACACTCAGCTCAAAGTTAGTTTCTACTACCATTTAAGGAACAATTCACGTGTCAGATATGTCAGTTTTGTCCCAAGCCCTATGTATGTTATGGACCAAGGAGATAGTAGGAAGTATTGCTTGAACAACTAAAATAGTATGAAAATTCCATTCTCCAAGTCACTACTTCATACAGTCTTATGATGTGACTTGTAAAGATCCTGTTGCCTACTCTTGGGTTTTCACTTTTTAAACACCTTATATTTTAAATGTATGAGAAAATAAAGAACTCTCATAACACATTTAAAAAAAAAAAGAAGACAATCTGCCTGCTTCTTCCTCCCCAGACCAGATCAGAGCTGTAAATACTGAGAGAAGAGAGTGAAGGGCACCACATGAAGGCCAAGTCCCAAGAGCCACATATTTGGTTTATGCTGAATGGAATGACATCGTTCTGACAACCAAAATAATGGAATAGGATCAAGGTATAGCTAGGAGAGCCCTATATGTAGGGGTGGTGGGGGAGGTGGTGGTGTGTGTATGTGCATGTGTGTGACGTGTGCCAAAGATGGCAACAGTTACTTTTTTTCATGCGTGTAATCTCAACACTTTGGGAGGCAGAGATGGGAGGATCATTTGAGTCCAGGAGTTTGAGACCAGCCTAGGCAACATAGCAATACCCTATCTCTACAAAAAAATTTTTAAATTAGCAGAGCGTGGTAACACATGCCTGTAGTCCCAGCTACTGGGTAAGCTGAGGCAAGAGAATCACTTGAGCCTAGGAGTTTGTGGTTGCATCAAGCCATCATTATGCCACTATACTCCAGTCTGGGCAATACAGCAGGACCCTGTCAATCAATTAATCTTCTTTATTTTCTAATAAGATTCTCCAGGGGACCCATTTATTTGTATTATTATCTACAGGATTATTCCTATCTAAATAAGAGACTACTGTACGGATTCAGGTTGTCATCTCCTTGGTCAATTCTGAAGAAGCTTTGATGTGATTTCTAATGTCTATATTTAATACTACTAACAATAATTAACATACTACTGCTAATAATTAACATTAATGACTGTGTTTTTGTCATTAATGTCTAAATGCCAAATTTATAGATTCTTCTACACACTACATTTAGATTACCATTTCCAATCTCCAAGAAAGTATTTTAGGAGCCTCCTAATCTCATGAGCAGCAAGTTTCTGAAACATTTTATTTTCTAGGATTATTTCCACAAATCAATGTGTCACTTTGTTTCCATTTGAGTGGTTGATACATCTAATTTTATCCCCAAATCTTCAGATTACCTCATAATTTGGATCCCAGAAATCTCTACAGACTGAATTTTTTTTTTAAAGATGGAGTTTCACTCTTGTTGCCCAAGCTGGCGTGCAATGGCATGATCTTGGCTCACCGCAACCTCCACCTCCCCGGGTTCAAGCTATTCTCTTGCCTCAACCTCCCAAGTAGCTGGGATTACAGGCATGTGACACCATGCCCGGCTGATTTTGTATTTTTAGTAGAGTCGAGGTTTCTCCATGTTGGTCAGGCTGTTCTTGAACTCCTGACCTCCGGTGATCCTACCACCTCAGCCTCCCAAAGTGTTGGGATTACAGGCGTGAGCCCCTGAGCCTGGCCTTCTACAGACTGATTTTAATGAATATATTCCTTAAAAGTCTTTTTAAGGGTTGGGCGTGGTAGCTCATGCCTGTAATCCTAGCACTTTGGGAGGCTGAGGTGGTTGGATCATGAGGTCAGGAGTTCAAGACCAGCCTGACCAACATGGTGAAACCCGGCCTCAATGAAAATAAATAAATAAATAAATAAATAAATAAATAAATTTTTTAAAGTACGTTTAGACAGAAAAGAGGTTGTGAATTCTATCTTATAATTTGTGAAACCGAGAAGAGAATGTGGCAAGGCACGGGGGCTCATACCTGTAATCCCAGCACTTTAGGAGGCCAAGGCGGGCAGATCACAAGGTCAGGAGATCGAGATCATCCTGGCCAACATGATGAAACCCTGTCTCGACTAAAAATACAAAAATTAGCTGGGCGTAGTGGCACGTGTCTGTAATCCCAGCTACTCGGGAGGCTGAGGCAGGAGAATTGCTTGAACCCGGGAGGTAGAGGTTGCAGTGAGCCGAGATCGCACCACTGCACTCCAGCCTGGTGACAGAGCGAGACTCAAAAACAAAACAAAACAAAACAAAAAAACAGCATATTTAGGCAGACCTAAAATGTAAACTTTAAACTTTCACTGTCTAGTCTTCTTATTTAGCCAAATTCTTATAAACTCATATGACAGGAAGAAATTTAGCATAACTGCTAACTTGCCTGTTTAAAAGACCATATAAATATTAAATATAATTCTTCCAGACGAGTAAATCTATATTATTGTGAACCCTGAAAATTTAAGACAGGTCTCCGTTAACTTATAAAGTTTATTTTGCCAAGGTTGAGGACGCTTACTCATAACGCACGTCAGGGGGTTCTGATGACATTGCCCAAGACAGTCATAGCACGTGTTTGGTTTTACACATTTTAGAGAGATGTGAAATATTAATCAACGTATGTAAGATGAACATTGGTTTGGTCTGGAAAAGGCAGGATAACTCAAAGCAAAGCAAAGGCAGGACAACTTGAAGCAAGGAGGGGACTTCCAGGCCATAGGCAGATAAGAGACAAATGGTTGCATTCTTTTGAGTTTCTGATTATCCCTTCCAAAGGAAGCAATCAAATATTCATCTCAGTGAGCAGAGGGGTGACTTTAAATAGAATGGGAGGCAGGTTTGCTCTAAGCGGTTCCCAGTTTGACTCTTCCTTTTAGCTTAGTGATTTTAGAGCCCCAAGATTTATTTTCCTTTCATATTATTTTAAAAGATAGGGAGATTTCATAGTTTCCTGTCACAAATAACTCTGGAATTTAAAAAAAAATCTAGAAAATGTTCTTATATTTTCAACTGTAGTATTCATTCATTAAACAAGCACTGAGAATTTATTCTGCACTAAACATTTTACCTGATGCTGAGGATATAAAGTAAGATTCTGTTCCTGTCCTTAAATAGAAATTCAGTTCACTACAGGTACAAATGCCCACATGTGAGACATTTAATACATTGGGTAAGAAAGTTAGAATTCAGGAAGTTCCCAAAATGTTCAGATAAGCTAAAACAAGCCAGGTGAAATTAAATAGCAATACATTTATACATACTCAGGAGGGGGAAAAAAAGAAAGTAAAAAGCCTGATGGAGTGTAAATGGGGAGAGACCAGGCTAAGTAACTACAGATGTAAAAAAGACCCAGGGGATGCAGATGACACCAAATTTAGTAACCATGTGGAGTCGTTGCCAAGAAAGCTAATTTTAGGATGGATTAATAAAAATATGCAAAGGACCCAAAATATTTCCAATTGATTTTGCATCAATGAGATCTCACAGGTGAGGGGGGTGGGAGTTGTCTTATTTGAAGTACAAATTAGAGCATTTTCATGAGACACTCAAAAAGGAGAGGGATCTAAAACAATATCAATGAAGATTTGTCAAAGGAAATAATGATGTTTAGTCTGTAAAAGAAGCTTAAGTGGGACTTGATTGCTGTTTTTAAGTATTTAAAGAGCTAATGTGACAGAGATTGCTAGCTGCTTTTCAGTACTTATTTTCTCTGTAGTCCTTAGCAATGGAACCCTGCTTTTCAGTGGGGCACTTTGACATTTCCCAACCCCCTTTGAGGTTAGATGGATCATGTGACTAAGCTGTGGCTGTTGTTATATCAGCATAAGTGGTTTAGAAGACACCCAGGAAGTCTCCTTAATGAGAAGGGTGTGCCCTTTGGCTTCTATTCCTTTGTTTTGCTGCCTGGAGTAGGGGCCTGACTGGCACTCTAGCAGCCATCCTGGATCACAAAGGCAAAAGTGACAGCTCCAGGAACAGTGGAGGGGCAAAATGGAGGCAGTCTGGATTCTTGACCAGTTCATTGCAGTTGTCATTTCAGCCCAATACTGCCTACTTCTGTGTGTCTTTTACATGAAAAGAAATAAGGGCCGGGCGTGGTGGCTCACACCTATAATCCCAGCACTTTGGGAGGCCGAGGCAGGTGGATCAGGAGGTCAAGAGATCCAGACCATCCTGGTCTGCCGGGCGCGGTGGCTCACGCCTGTAATCCCACCACTTTGGGAGGCCAAGGCAGGTGGATCACAGGAGTTCCGAGACCAGCCTGGCCAACATGGTGAAACCCTGTCTCTTAAAAAAATAAAAATAAAAATAAAGTTCCTTCTCCCTATTAGGTTCGTACCCAACATGAGCTGGCTTAATATTAGGCAGTCTCCTAGCCATACTTCTCAGCAGCACTTGATTCTATTTCCGAGTTAAACTTATTCTAAGACCAACACTTCTAAAGTAATAATGAGGCTGGGTGAGGTGGGTCACACCTGTAATCCTAGCACTTAGAGAGATTGAGGAGAGAGGATCACTTGAGGCCAGGAATTTATCAAGACAGGGGACTTGCAATGGAGAAAGAGTAATTCACACAGAGCCAGCTGTGCGGGAGACTGGAGTTTTATTATTACTCAAATCAGTTTTTAAAGATAATTTGGTGGGTAGGGGCTTAGGAAGTGGGGAGTGCTGATTGGTCAGGATGGAGATGTAATCACAGCTAGGGCAAAGTGAGGTTTTCTTGCTGTCTTCTATTGCTGGGTGGGATGGCAGAACTGATTGAGCCAGATTACCATTCTGGGTGGTGTCAGTGGATCCATCCAGTGCTGGGTCTCCAAAATATCTCAAGCACTGATCTTAGGTTTTACAAAAGTGAGGTTATCCCCAGGAGCAATTTGGAGAGGTTTAGACTCTTGGAGCCAGAGGCTGCATAGGCCCTAGATTCTAATTTCTAATCTTGTAGCTAATGTGTTAGTCCTGCAAAAGCAGACTGGTCCCCAGGCAAGAAAGGGCTATTATCAATTTTGCTTCAGAGTCAAACCATGAACTGAATTCCTTCCTAAAGTTAGTTGGGCCTATGCCCAGGAATGAACAAAGACAGCTTAAAGGTTAGAAGCAAGATGGTGTTGATTGGATCTGATTTCTTTCACTGTCATAATTTCCTCAGTTATAATTTTTGCAAAGGTGGTTTCAAAACCAGCCTGAGCAACATGCAAGACCCTGTTGCCACAAAACATTTTTAAAAAATTAGCTGGGTGTGGGGGTGCACACCTGTAGTCCTAGCTACTCAGGAAGGAGGCTGAAGCAGGAGGTTCCCTTGAGTTTAGGAATGTGGAGTTGTAGTTAACTATGATCATGCCACTGCACATCAGCCTGGGTGACAGAGCAAGATCCAAGCTCCTGTCTCAAAGAAAAGTAATAGTGAAGGAAAATCAAAGAACAAATCAATAAACTCTTCAGCAAAACTGGTAGCATAGGCTGGAAGCGGTGGCTCAGGCTTTTAATCCTGGCACTTTGGGAGGCCAAGGTGGGCAGATCGCAAGATCAAGAGATCGAGACCACCCTGGTCAATATGGTGAAACCCCGTCTCTACCAAAAATACAAAAAAATTAGCTGGGCGTGGTGGTGTGAGCCTGTAGTCCTAGCTACTCAGGAGGCTGAGGCAGGAGAATTGCTTGAACCTGGGAGGCGGAGGTTGCAGTGAGCCGAGATCGCGCCACTGCACTCCAGCCTGGCGCCTGGCGACGCAGCAAGACTCTGCCTCAAAAAAAAAAAAAAGGTAGCATAAAGAAAATCATAATTAACCTGAATAATATGAATAAAACAGGAGCTCAGTTGAGGCCTTTCCTGTGTGTCTAGCACATCTAGTGAACCAAGGTATAGTCCACATTGATTGCCCTGCTGAAAATTTTATTTTTTAAAATGAGGATACTAACATTCCATCTTCTTTCCATCTTGCCTTTCCCATTCTACTTTCCAACTTCAATTAGCTATAACTTTACTTTTATTTATTTTTTTTACTATAATTATCTCTGTTTTGTCTATTAGTTGATTCTTTAAACACTTATTTCCTTGAAACAGTAATATCTATACATGGTAAGAGTCCAACCATGCGAAAAAAAAAAAAATACACAGGAAGATAAAGTCCCCCTGTCCATCCCAGACTGTGACACCTCTTCCTCAGAGATAACCAGTTTTGATGTACTCTTTCAAAAATGGTCTGAACATGTATAGGCAGCCAGAAATAACGTATACACACAAATACATATGAAAATATGTGAATGCTTTATTAATATTTGAACATTGACCTTTTTACTTAAAATACCTTTAATATTGTTCTATACTGGTATAAGTAGACATGCTTCATTCTTTTTGATGGGGTTTCACCATTTTGGCCAGGCTGGTCTCAAACTCCTGACCTCAAGTGATCCGTCCACCTCGGCCTCCCAAAGTGCTGGGATTACAGGCATGAGCCACCGCGCCCAGGCTGTATATGTTAATTTTAAAGGCTAAAAACCAGTAACAGCAATAACAAATAAAAATTTTATTACAGAAATTTTAAAAGCTTACATTTAGAACTCAATTTGTTCAATTCAGCAAACATTTAATAAGCATCTACTACATAGACAGACCCCAATTACTCTTTACTTTTTTTTTTTAAAGTTACAGCTTTAAACATCTACCTGATAATAGGGGGGAAATGATAATAGTGAGGAAATAACATTTGTACTTCAACTTTTAAAATGTTAGATATATACATATTGGTGGCTATATCTCTAGAGTTACTTTGGTTCAAGACACTAAATGTAGTCTCGTGTCTGTGTGTGTGTGTTCCTTTCCCATATGAGTACTTTTCTAAAGTAGGCTTACATTTTTTGTTCCTATTTCCTTCCCTCACTTCTCAATCCACTGTAGCTTGGCTTTTTAGCCCATCAATCCCAGTAAAATTGCTTTTACCAGAATCATTCATGAACTCTTACTTGCATAAGCATTTGAGTCTTATCTCTGTTGGCCTGGTGACTCTGTTTCTCTTTGCATCTCTCTATATTACTGGTTTCAGTAAAGCACACTCTCCTAGTTCTCTTCCTATTTCTCAATTTCTTTCACCAATTTATTTATTTTTCATTGCATTTTAGGTTTTGGGGTACATGTGAAGAACATGTAAGATTGTTGCATAGGTACACACATGGCAGTGTGATTTGCTGCCTTCCTCCTCATCACCTATATCTGGCATTTCTCCCCATGCTATCTCTCCCCAACTCCCCACCCCCCACTGTCCCTCCCCTATTTTCCCCTGACAGACCCCAGTGCGTGATGCTCCCCTCCGTGTGTCCAAGTGTTCTCATTG